>SJYT01001414.1:171370-188878 GCA_006410635.1 Cephalophus harveyi | reverse complement strand
ACTAGATTTCAAATAATAAAACAGGTATAAAAAATTAACTTGATAATAGAAGAGTAAGAATTTTTCACACAGGCTTAAATACACAAACACACTAGTACACACACACAGGCTTTCACATACCCACATACATTTTTTTACTCATCAAACAGAATCAATCAATTTTAATATTGTCAATTTAATATTTAATGTTAAATTAAATATTTAATATTTAATTTAGTTTTTATGCTTTTTTGTTTTGTTTAACAAATTAAAGCATTCTACATGGTTAACACTCTATGTGAATAATGTCTCCACTGAATGCAATTTTAAGTATGATTAAGCTGTCTGTCTCCCTAAAGGCAACAAATATCATGAGGTTTGCATGTAGATTTTTAAGGAAGGAATGATGCTAAAGCTGAAACTCCAGTACTTTGGCCACCTCATGCGAAGAGTTGACTCTTTGGAAAAGACTCTGATGCTGGGAAGGATTGGGGGCAGAAGGAGAAGGGGACGACCGAGGATGAGATGGCTGGGTGGCATCACCGACTCGATGGACGTGAGTCTGAGTGAATTCCGGGAGATGGTGATGAACAGGGAGGCCTGGCGTGCTGCAATTCATGGGGTCGCAAAGAGTCGGACACGACTGAGCGACTGAACTGAACTGAACTATATATAATGTATAATATTTGCTTTTTCAGTTTGAGGAAATGTTATTAGAGTTTATTATTCTTTTATTTCACTAAATATACATTTTTTGAGATTACCTGTATTGAGGGAGGCAGTCAGACAGACAGACAGATAGATATATCTCATTCATTCCTATTTCTGGTTGTAGTTTTTACTCTGACATTTCCAGCCTATATCTCTTATATTGTGTATTATGGCTTTCACTTTAACAGAATAAATCTAGAATTTTTCATGTAAACTTTGCATTAACAGGCTTTAATTGGTGAGTTTATTCAGTTTACATGATTCCTTATAATTTTTTAAAAAAGGGAGGTTCAGGATTGGGAACTCATGTACACCTGTGGCAGATTCATGTCAATGTATGGCAAAACCAATACAGTATTATAAAGTTAAAAAAAAATTAATTAAAAAAATAAAATATAAAAAAATAAAGTGATAAAAAATTTAAAAAATCTTTCTTTTTCTGTGAGTTTTATTTACAACATATTTCATTTTATTTTTCTTATCCTTTTTTTTATTGAATTGGTATTAATTTTATTTTCTCATAAGTTAAAAGCTTATTTATTCTATTATTTCTAATTAAGAATCTATGATGAAATATTTAGTTTGTATTTTATACATGTGTATGTTCATCTATTTATTATAGTAGAAAATTAATTGATCTTTTTTAGTTTATACTTAAAGAACTTTGGTGGTGGTGGTTTAGTTGCTAAGTCATGTCCAACTCTTGTGACCCCATGGACTGTAGCCTGACAGGCTCCTCTGTCCATGGCAAGGATACTGGAGTAGGTTGCTATTTCCTTCTTGAGAGAATCTTCCTGACCCAGGTATTGAACCTGGGTCTCTCACAATGAAGGCAAATTCTTTACCTACCGAACTACAAAGGAAGCCCCCAAGGACTTTATTATTCCATAAATTCCCTGAAAGTTTTCTTTCGTATTTTCATGTGATATTTTTATTCATCTTTTTTAGCTCTTTTAGTTTCTAAATGAAAAATAAAATTATGCATAATCATCTGGCTAAAATGATTTATCTATTTATTTATCAATATAATTTGGTTTATAATGTTTTTCCCCATGTACTTTGTTTTCTTGCCAAGTCCTTCATTTTTCCTTATATCTTAAATTATAGTGCAGTTTGGTATAGAAGACTTGATTGACAATATTTTTACTATGTACTTCAAAGATATTATTCTTTTTTCCTTCCAGTAACCTTAGGATGAGAAATACGCTTAATTTTCATTGGTGTATTTTTGGGGCACTTAGATTTTTAATTTGATAACCTTTCTAAGTTTCTCAAATCTCTTTTATTTATTTTTTGTTTTTTTAATTTTTAATTTATCCATTTTAATTTGAGGTTAATTACTTTACAATATTGTATTGGTTTTGCCATACATTGACACGAATCAGCCATGTTTGTACATGAGTTCCCTATCCTGAACTCCCCTCCCACCTCCCTGCCCATTCCATCCCTCAGGGTCATCCCAGCGTACCAGCCCTGAGTGCCCTGTCTCATGCATCAAATCTGGACTGGCGATCTGTTTCACATATGGTAATATACGTGTTTCAATGCTGTTCTGTCAAATTATCCCACCCTCACCTTTTCCCACAGAGTCCAAAAGTCCATTCTTTACATCTGTGTCTCTTTTGCTGTCTCGCATATAGGGTTATCGTTACCGTCTTTCTAAATTCCATATATATGTGTTAGTATACTGTATTGGTGTTTTTCTTTCTGGCTTACTTCACTCTGTATAATAGGCTCCAGTTCCTTTTAAAAGCTAATCTTAACTTTTATTCTTAGACTTTGAGATTCTACAGTTTCATAGAAGTATGCTTAAGGTTTATTTTTTCAATCTAAGGATTTAGGTATTTCTTTAACTCTTGGAATTGTTGGCTATTGTCTCATTAAAAATTGCCTCTTCTGCACTCTTCCATTCCATTGCTCTTCTACTCCTCTATTCACTACTCTGCTAATTCAAATCAATCTACACTGGATCTTCTAAATCTATCATGTTGTCTTTCAAATATTAAATCAAATGTATATGGTAATTTGCCTATTGAGGTTTATTATGATTTAATTTTTGTTTTTAAGAATCCATCTGATTTTTTTCTTAAAATCTGCCTTTCTTGTTGTAAAATATTGATCCTCTTCTGTATTATCTCATTTTATCTTCTTGAATATTTGTAACATAATATATACTCAATTAAAGTTTTCTTTCAGTTCAGTTCAGTCACTCAGTCATGTCCGACTCTTTGAGATCCCATGAATTGCAACATCCCAGGCCTCCCTGTCCATCACCAACTCCTGGAGTTCACTCAGACTCACGTCCATTGAGTCAGTGATGCCATCTCATCCTCTGTCATCCAGCCATTTCATCCTCTGTCATCCCCTTGTCCTCCTGCCCCCAATCCCTCCCAGATCAGAGTCTTTTCCAAAGTTTTCTTTAAATTGTTCCAATATATCTAGTTCCGTGATTTACAGTTCTCTCATTGTGGATCTATCAGCAGTCAGTCACCTTTCATTGAATTTCATTATAAATTGTATAATTTAATTTTTTGAGTATCCTCTATGGGATAAATCTGGACTCTGAAAAGTACTAGGAATTATAGGGACTGCACCATTGGACCACTTTTCATACTGCTGCCACGTCCTTATCTTTGATCAGTTTGGGGCAAGGTATATCATCCATTTATATATGCAGGCTTCTTGTTCTGCAGAGGTAGTGTGAATGTAGCCTCAAGACTCTACCCAGTACAACTTCAGATACTTGTTTTTTCCTGTTCAGAATCTGGAGCAGTAAACCTAAGTGAGCAAGTAAAAATGCTATTTGACATACTAAATATCAATGATTCTTGGATCTGTACATGGTATTGAGGGATTTTGTTTTTGATTTTCAGCCTTGTGTACACTGTTCAAATCCTAGGTGTAATTCCTTTATACCAGATTGAAATTTTTCCATCATCAATCCTATGATTTACTTGCCTTCAACCTCCTTTCAAAAATAAAAAAGCTATTGATTGCTATTCTATTCAGTAGTTAACTATATTTATTTGAACAAAGATGAAGAATCATCCTTTAGTTAAATGTGACAATTAAATAGAAGTAAGTTCACAAATTTCTTCTATTTCATATATAAAAATGCATTTTTATGCATTTATTTGAACAACTTTAGGTACAAACAAATAGCAGGAAATCTTCTTATCCACAATGAATATATAAATTTTCAGTTCAGTTCAGTTCATTTCAGTCACTCAGTCGTGTCCGACTCTTTGCGACCCCATGAATCGCAGCACGCCAGGTCTCCCTGTCCATCACCAGGTCCCAGAGTTCACTCAGACTCACGTCCATTGAGTCAGTGATGCCATCCAGCCATCTCATCCTCGGTCGTCCCCTTCTCCTCCTGCCCCCAATCCCTCCCAGCATCACAGTCTTTTCCAGTGAGTCAACTCTTCTCATGAGGTGGCCAAACTACTGGAGTTTCAGCTTTAACATCATTCCTTCCAAAGAAATTGCAGGGTTGATCTCCTTCAGAATGGACTGGTTGGATCTCCTTGCAGTCCAAGGGGCTCTCAAGAGTCTTCTCCAATACCACAGTTCAAAAGCATCAATTCTTCGGTGCTCAGCCTTCTTCACAGTCCAACTCTCACATCCATACATGACCACAGGAAAAATCATAGCCTTGACTAGACAGACCTTAGTCGGCAAAGTAATGTCTCTGCTTTTGAATACACTATCTAGGTTGGTCATAACTTTTCTTCCAACGAGTAAACGTCTTCTAATTTCATGGCTGCAGTCACCATCTGCAGTGATTTTGGAGCCCAGAAAAATAAAGTCTGACACTGTCCACTGTTTCTCCATCTATTTCCCATGAAGTGATGGGACCGGATGCCATGATCTTCTTTTTCTGAATGTTGAACTTTAAGCCAACTTTTTCGCTCTCTTCTTTCACTTTCATCAAGAGCTTTTTATTTCCTCTTCACTTTCTGCCATAAGGGTGGTGTCATCTGCATATCTGAGGTTATTGATATTTCTCCCAGCAATCTTGATTCCAGCTTGTGTTTCTTACAGTCCAGCGTTTCTCATGATGTACTCTGCATAGAAGTTAAATAAGCAGGGTGACAATATACAGCCTTGACGGACTCCTTTTCCTATTTGGAACCAGTCTGTTGTTCCATGTCCAGTTCTAACTGTTGCTTCCTGACCTGCATACAGATTTTTTTGAGATTGCATCCAAGTACTGCATTTCGGACTCTTTTGTTGACCATGATGGCTACTCCATTTCTTCTGAGGAATTCCTGCCCGCAGTAGTAGATATAATGGTCATCTGAGTTAAATTCACCCATTCCAGTCCATTTTAGTTCGCTGATTCCTAGAATGTCGACGTTCACCCTTGCCATCTCTTGTTTGACCACTTCCAATTTGCCTTGATTCATGGACCTGACATTCCAGGTTCCTATGCAATATTGCTCTTTACAGCATCGCATCTTGCTTCTATCACCAGTCACATGCACAAATGGGTATTGTTTTTGCTTTGGCTCCATCCCTTCATTCTTTCTGGAGTTATTTCTCCACTGATCTCCAGTAGCATATTGGGCACCTAATGACCTGGGGAGTTCCTCTTTTGGTATCCTATCATTTTGCCTGTTCATACTGTTCATGGGGTTCTCAAGGCAAGAATGCTGAAGTGGTTTGCCATTCCCTTCTCCAGTGGACCATGTTCTGTCAGCCCTCTCCACCATGACCCGCTCATCTTGGGTTACCCTGCAGGCATGGCTTGGTTTCATTGAGTTAGACAAGGCTGTGATCCTAGTGTGATTAGATTGACTAGTTTTCTGTGAGTATGGTTTCAGTATGTCTGCCCTCTGATGCCCTCTTGCAACACCTACCATCTTACTTGGCAAATCATAAATCATTTTTAACTAATAATTTGAAAGAATTGTCACTATTATTTTGTAATGCAGTACTGTATTTAACATTGAGAATCTCTGATGTTCTAAAGACTTACAGATGTAAAACTCTTGTCAAATAGTACCATTTCTTTTGTCTTTTATAAATATTTTAAATCCAAAGTTGTGATTTGGGAGTAGTATACATATCAAGAAGAAGGAATTCTTATATAAAAGCAGAAGAAAGAAAAAAGTTAAGCAATCTCCACAATCTGACATAGACATGAGTTTTTTGTAGAGTTTTAAATTTTTATCCCCCTTGACAAAATAATGTAGTACAATTTTCTCAGTTCTCTCTATGGGGATAATTTTTAAACTGAATGAAATATACAATAAAAAGCATCAAATACAAATGTCAAAAATTTTTGAAATATAAATATCAAAAAGCTCTCAAGACAGTGAAGAAGCAGAGGCAAAATCTAAAATATAAGTCCACAGAGAGGTAGCCCAAGAATTCAAAAATGCTTTCTATGAAGCATAAAAGATTCTGATTTTTTTTTTTTTAACATATCAGTTAGTCAGTCAGTCAGTTCAGTCGCTCAGTTGTGTCCAACTCTTTGTGACCCAGTGGACTGCAGCACACCAGGCCTCCCTGTCTATCACCAACTCCACGAGTTTACTCAAACTCATGTCCATTGAGTTCATGATGCCATCCAACCATCTCATCCTTTGCCATTCCCTTCTCCTCCCACCTTCAATCCTTCCCAGTATCAGAATCTTTTCAAATGAGTCAGTTCTTCACATCAGGTGGCAAAAATATTGGACTTTCAGCTACAGTATCAGTCCTTCCAATGAATATTCAGGACTAATTTCCTTTAGGGTTGACTGGTTAGATCTCCTTGCTGTCCAAGGGACTCTCAACAGTCTTCTCCAACACCACAGTTCAAAAGCATCAATTCTTCCGCACTCAGCTTTATTTATAGTTCAACTCTCACATCCCATGACTACTGGAAAAACCATAGCTTTTACTAAATGAAACTTTATTGGCAAGGTAATGTCTCTGCCTTTTAATATGGTGTCTAGGTTGGTCATAGCTTTTCTTTCAAGGAGTAAGCATCTTTTAATTTCATGACTGCAGTCACCATCTGCAGTGATTTTGAAGCCCCCAAAATAAAGTCTCTCACTGTTTTCATTGTTTCCCCATCTATTTGCCATGAAGTGATGGAGCTAGATGTCATGATCTAGTTATAACGTACAAGTCATCAAAAACAAAGGCAAAGGGAAAGAAAGGACTGGGACCACAAAACCTGAGAGAATTCAAAAATAGATCAACAGTGACTTCAGTTTTAAATTTATCAGGCACAGATTAAACACACACACATTTTACCATGCTCATATAAATAAAAGAACAGCTTAAAATGTTTACAAGAAATTAGAAACTTTATGAAGTGACACAGATTTCTGTATATAAAAGCCAATAAAATTTCTTGAAAAAGTATGTCTGTACTTTAACCAATAGTAACAACAAAAAGAGGAGAAGGCAATGGCAACCCATTCCAGGACTCTTGCCTGGAAAATCCCATGGACAGAAGAGCCTGGTAGGCTGCAGTCCATGGGGTTACTAAGAGTCGGACATGACAGAGCGACTTCACTTTCACTTTTCGCTTTCATGCATTGGAGAAGGAAATGGCAACCCACTCCAGTGTTCTTGCCTGGAGAATTCCAGGGACGGGGGAGCCTGGTGAGCTGCCGTCTATGGGGTCACACAGAATCGGACATGACTGAAGCGACTTAGCAGCAGCAACAACAAAAAGAGGAAGCAACTAGTTCTCAGAAGCTAATTTTAGATCTAAGAGAAGATTATGTATATCTGGAGAAAGAGTTAGCCAATTGGAAAACAGATCTGAAGAAGCACTCAAACTACAATATTGAGAGATAAGACTCAACTTAGAGAAGAGAGGATAAGAAAATAATAAATATGGTCAGACATTCTAAAATACATATCACTGGATTCCCAGAAAGCAAATAGAATACTTCAAAAGTAATGTTTGATGATAAAACAGTTGAACATTTTCCAGAATGAATGAAGTCAACAGTCCACAGATTTGAGAAGCTCAGTATATCCTTAGCAAGACAAGTAGGATAAAATACACTTGGAAAACTGTCTAGTATTTTTTCAAACTGAACATAAGTGTACTCTATGGCCTGGTGATTTTGATCCTAGGTTATATCACAAACATAGATGCATATGTACACAAAAATATGTACAAGAATGCTCATCATATATTAGTTTACACTTGCCTTAAACAGAAAGCAACCTAATGACTGTCACAGCACAGGTAAAGCTTTGCCTATTTTTCAGTGACTTGAAAATAGAAAACTATATAGCAATGAAAAAGAACAAACTACTGCTCCCTGAGATATCTTTTATATATAATGTTGCACAAATAAAGACAATCATAAGGGGTATGCACCACATTATTCCACTTATACAAATTTTAAAACTGATACAATGTGTTAAGTCAGAATAATATCTATGTTTGGGGAAGGCGGTTGATTGGGAAGGAGGATAACAGAAGTTTCTAGTGTGCTATTAAAGCACTCACTCAGTCATGTCCAACTCTTTGCGACCCCATGAACTGTAGCCTACCAGGCCCCTCCATCCGTGGGATTCTCCAGGCAAGAGTACTGGAGTAGGTTGCCATTTCCTTCTCCAGGAGATCTTCCCAATCCAAGGATTGAACCCAGGTCTCCTGCATTGCAGGCAGACTCTTTATTGTCTGAGCCACCAGGGAAGCTCGTGCTATTAAAGGTATATGCTTTGATCTGGGTGGTGAATAAATAAATAAGCTTGTTTGCAACATTTTACAAAATTTTAGTATAAAATTTTAGTAGATTTAAAAAATCTTTGTACTAAAGATTTGTGCATTATATTAAAAGTATGCTATATTTCATAAAATAAGACCTTGCCATTAAAATGTTAAATCTATTGAGAAGAGGAAAAATGTATTTAGAACTTTGACCAAGAATGTGGCTAGGGAGCATTTTCTTAAACAGGAAACAGAACATTCATGATAGGAGAAGAAATGGATAGATTTATCTACATCTAAATCAGGAGCTTATTTTCATCCATAGTAATCAGTGAACAATTTGTATATATTATATACAGAATCTCTACTTACTAACAGGGATAAAAATAAAAGACAATCTATTTAAAAATTGGCAAAACTCTTGAATGAGAACTTCAAAAGAGAAAAAATGTAGCTGATAACAGTATTGCATGAAGATTGAGGGACATCTTTAATAAAGAGAAAGTCTGGAAATTCCATGTGTTGGAAAATTTGTGGAACAATGGGGATTTTCATTATCTACTGATTTGTGTGTTCATTTCTATAACCATTTTGGAAAGCTCTTTAGAATTATTTGCTGAAGCTGAAGATGTGTATATCCTGTGCTGTGTTGTGCTTAGTCACTCAGTTATATCCCACACTTTGTGACCCCATGGACTAGAGCCCACCAGGCTCCTCTATCCATGGGGACTCTCCAGGCAAGAATACTGGAGTGGGTTGCCCTGCCCTCCTCCAGGGGATCAGCTCAATCCAGAGATCAAACCCAGGTCTCCTACATTACAAATGGCTTCTTTACCTTCTGAGCCCCCAAGGAAGCCCAAGAATACTGGAGTGGGTAGCCTATCCCTTCTCCAGGGGAAGGTCCCAAACTAGGAATCAAACCGGGGTCTCCTGAATTGCAGGCACGTTCTTCACCAGCTGAGCTACCAGGGAAGCTCATATACATCCCAAGAACAGATGATTCCACTTTTGAATGAATTTCCAGTAAAGGCTCAGGAGGACCTGGGTACAGAGATACTTGTAGCAGCATTGCTCTTCATTGTCCTAAACTAAAAACGATTGGTCATCTACATTAGAATGAATACATGAGTTCTGTTTTATTTATAAAATATTAGTTTCTCTACCAAAAAAGCTAAATGACCTTCGTTAAATCCAACACCATGGGTGAATTTTAAAATACTGAGCAAAAGAAGCACACTAAAATGATATGCAGATATGATATGAATATCATTTGTTGACATAAAGTACACACACAGGACAAACTGCTCTTTTTTGATGTACACATAAAAGGTAAAACTATAAAGTAAATCTTGGAAGTGATTACCAGAAAAGCCAAGGTTATATTAATCTCACAGAGACAGGGGAGAAATGTAATTAGGAAGGAATACATGGAATTTATGAGAATGCTCTCTAATGCAATCTGGATGATTATTTTATGGTTATTCACTATACTATACCTTTATGTAATATTGTCATATTTATATATCTATATCTATAGACATATGCTATTTTGTTGTTTAGTCGAAAAGTTGTATCCAACTCTTTTGCCACCCCATGGACTGTAGTTCACAAGGCTCCTCTGTCCATGGGATTTCTCAGGCAAGAATACTGGAGAGGCTAGCCATTCCTTCCCCAGGGCATCTTCCTAATTCAAGGATCAAATCTGAGTCTCTTGTACTGCAGGCGAATTCTTTACAGCTGAGTCACCAGGTAAGCCCCATTTATGTTATACTTCTAAATAAAAAATGTTTAAAAATCACAAATCACAAATATGCATGTAATGCAAATAATGCATGATGGACACTAGCCTTGCCAAGTTGATATACTAAATCCAATGGGCAAAAAGTTCAATTCTGTGCTATTGTAACAAATCAGTTATGGTCCTGAATCTGATTATATTGTTCAGCCAAAAACATCCTGATGCTAAAATCAGTTTGATGTAAACAAAAGTTGATTCAGTTTGTTCTTTATTTCAAAGGTAATGCATAGCGATAGTTTTTTCAATGTAGTTATATAAAAGTTATGGTTCTTATGAAATATAGCATAGAAATACAATGTACACATCAAATTGAAAAAGAAAAGCAGAATTAATTCAGAGAGGAAATATTTATTTCACTTCCAAATTTCTCCTAAATTGTTTCTTTATTTTAAACTCTATTTCTAACTTTTTAAAATTACCCACTTCCTAAAACTAGGGTTATGTTAAAAAGGAGAGCATTGTACCAAGTTGAAAAAGAAGTTTCAGATTTATTTGTATTCATTTAACACATTTCAATTATTATTTGATATTTTGATTTTGAAAAGTATTCAAAATATTCAGTTGATTTACAGGTCATCCATTTCAGATTATTTTCCAAAACATTTTCTATATTGTAGAAATTGGACTATGTAACTAAAATTATAAGCTGTTCCCTGGTGGCTAGATTGTGAAGAATTTGCCAGCAATGCAGGAGACCTGGGTTTGAACCTTGGATGGGGAAAATCCCCTGGAGAAAGGAGTGGTCATCCACTCCAGAATTCTTGCCTAGAAAATTCCATAGAGAGAGGAGCCTGGTGAGGTGTAGTCCGTGGGGTCACAAAGAGTTGGACATGACTACGTTAAGATTATATAATAAAAATACAGAAGACTTTATCGCCCCAGATGAAATACAACGTAATATATATCAGCAACTCTAATTCTACTATCATGTGCATCATCAGTTCAGTTCAGTTGTTCAGTCATGTCTGACTCTTTGCAACCCCATGAACTGCAGCACTTCAGGTCTCCCTGTCCATCACCAACTCCCGGAGTTTACCCAAACCCATGTCCATTGAGTCGGTGATGCCATCCACGCCATCTCATCCTCTGTCATTCCCTTCTCCTCCTGCCCCCAATCCTTCCCAGCATTAGGGTCTTTTCCAATGAGTCAACTCTTCGCATGAGGTGGCCAGAGTACTGGAGTTTCAGCTTCAGCATCAGTCCTTCCAATGAACACCCAGGACTGATCTCCTTTAGGACGGACTGGTTGGATCTCCTTGCAGTCCATGGGACTCTCAAGAGTCTTCTCCAACACCACAGTTCAAAAGCTTCAATTCTTCAGAGCTCAGCTTTCTGTCCAACTATCACATCCATTCATGACCACTGGAAAAACCATAGCCTTGACTAGACGGACCTTTGTTGGCAAAGTAATGTCTCTGCTTTTAAACATGTTATCTAGGTTAGTCGTAACTTTCCTTTCAAGAAGTAAGCGTCTGTTAATTTCTTGGCTGCAGTCACCATCAGCAGTGATTTTGGAGCCCCCCCAAATAAAGTCTGACACTATTTCCACTGTTTCCCCATCTATTTTCCATGAAGTGATGGGACCAGATGCCATGATCTTCGTTTTCTGAATGTTGAGCTTTAAGCCAACTTTTTCACTCTCCTCTTTCACTTACATCAAGAGGCTTTTTAGTTCCTCTTCACTTTCTGCCATAAGGGTGGTGTCATCTGCATATCTGAGGTTATTGCATTACAAATGGAGCTAAGTCTCAAGACTTTCAAATTTGAGAAATAAATTATTAAGCTACTGGGGAAAACAATATCAAATTCTGAGGCAGATTTATATTTTATTTTATATATTTTAAAATGAGTTTTTTAAATAACTGAAAGCTAAATTAAACTTAATGAAGCACTGGAGAGACAATTTATAATTATGATTAAACTATCATTTCATGCCACATCTACTACTATGTTAACTAATATTACATCTAATCATATAATTATGCATAAATTCCTTTTTATGCTATAGCAACCAGAGTTTCTTTTGAGAATCAGCTTAAGGCTTTGTTTGCAGCAATGGATGACTTAAGTTGTACATGATAAAACCAACTTACACACAGGCTAATTTGAGAGCTAGCATCACTTTCTAAACAATCTTGAAGCTCTTTTTATAGTCGTAAATTGCTTATTGAAAGTGAGAGGATTTCAAGCAGTCAAGAGTCTCAGCCATTTGTACCCAGTCATGTCTTATTCAGGTATTTAAATTTGTTTAGCTCTGGTTAGTTTGTGATGTGCTTTAATTTAGAGGTATAAATCCTGGCCAGAATTCTGAGCTTTAATTAAGTACTATCAAGGGATTGATTACAGTGTATTGATCCATAACTGAACATACTATCTACAGAGCCAGTTCTAGTAAACGAGGCTACATTTTTAGTTCTGTTCTGATTATAGTCTGTTACTGGGATAGTGTATAAATTGCAACGCTGTTATTTGAGAATAATGATACAAAGCCATGGATAACACATGGTTTTCTTCCTTTCCCTTCATTAAGCTACAAGTTTGGACAAACAAGGACACGATACTAATTTCATATATTTCCTGACAGCAACTCTAAAAACAAAAGAACAGCTTTCGTGAAACAACAGGTTTAGTTAAAATGTTTGAAAATTACTCCTACAAAATGGATAGGTTTAACTAGAAAATATTGTTTCTATCCTCTTTTTCAAAGATATTGATGGTCTTTCTTTTTTTCTGTCATCATTGATGTTTCCTACTCTCTAAACTACCCTTGCCTCATGCAATAACATTTATATTCAACACATCATAATTTTTCACTTATCTGTGAATCCCATATAACTTTTAGATGTGGCTCAGTGGTTTCCCTATATTGTTGGAAAGTTCAGTATCAGAATCTTTTCACTTTGCACTTGAAATGTAAACTTAAATGGAGTCTATGTCCATATTTCACCCTTGTCTCTACTTAAACAATAGTCATGTGCTTTTGTATTTATTTTATTTGATAAAATGTTGAGAAACATTAAGGACTAACATAAGGAAAGAAGACTCCTGACTCAGAATCTGTAACATATCAGTAAGAATTATTTTTAAATTTGTCATATTCCCTGAAATGACAAAATAAAATACCCTGAATCTCACATTTCAAAGCACAGAATGATTGAGTTCATATTACCTACCAAATTTATATGTAGTAATTCAAAACAAAAGAGATGGACAAACAGTAGGTGCTTTGTCCTAAGATTTCACTCAATACTCAGTACTCTGGGGTAACCATGAGATAAGACAACATTTTTTTTCAATTAAGTTTCTTAAGAGCCATTGACTATGCTAAAGCCTTTGACTGTGTGAGTCAAAACAAACTGGAAAGTTCTTCAAGATATGGTAATACCAGATAGACCACCTTACCTGCCTCCTGAGAAACTTGTATGCAGGTCAAGAAGCAACAGTTAGAACTTGACATGGAACAATGGACTGGTTCCAAATTGGAAAAAGAGCATGTCAAGGCTGTATATTTTCACCCTGCTTATTTAACTTCTATGCAGAGTACATCATGTGGAGTGCCAGGCTGGATGAAACATAAGCTGGAATCAAGATTGTCAGGAGAAATATCAATAACTTCAGATTTGCAGATGACATCCTTATGGCAGAAGTAGAAGTGGAACTAAAGAGTCTCTTGATGAAGGTGAAAGAAGAGAGTGAAAAAGCTGGCTTATAACTCAACATTCAAAAAAACAATGATCATGGCATCCAGTCCCATCATTTCATGGCAAATAGATGGGGAAACAATGAAAATAGTGACAGATTTTATTTTCTTGGACTCCAAAATCATTGCAGATGGTGACTGCAGAAATTAAAAGATGCTTACTCCTTGGAAGAAAAGCTATGACCAAACTAGACAGCATATTAAGAAGCAGAGACATCTCTTTACCAACAAAGATTGGTATAGTCAAAGCTATGGTTTTTCCAGTAGTTGTGTATGAATGTGAGAGTAGAACCATAAAGAAAGTTGAGCGCCTAAGAACTGAGGCTTTTGAACTGTGGTGTTGGAGAAGGCTCTTGAGAAGTCCCTTGGACTGCAAGGAGATCAAACAGGTCAATCCTAAAGGAAATCAACCCGGATTATTCTTTGGAAGGACTGATTCTGAATCTGAAGCTCCAATACTTTGGCCATCTGATGAGAAGAGCCAACACATTAGAAAAGACCCTGATGCTGGGAAAGATTGAAGGCAAAAGGAAAAGGGGGCTGTAGAGGATGAGACAATTAGATAGCATCACTGAGTCAATGGACATGAATTTGAGCAAATTCTGGGAGACACTGCAGGACAGATGAGCCTGGTGTGCTGCAGTCACAGTTTTCAAAAAACCCATCAGAGTAACTTATTTTGATTTTTTCTAAAGATCTATGGTGAACTAGCTTTTTTTCCCCTCTCTTTTTGAAATTTTTTCTTTTTTTTCTTTTTACAGTTTGCTTATAATATATTAGCATTATTCAATTTAATGAAACTTTCATTACAAGACAAAAAGACTGATATATTGTTTGATGGATTTGGTGCTGCATAAGTAAATCAGTGACTCAGTAATATTATATTATTTTGAAATTCGTTAGAACTTTTATGGAACTAGGGTATTATTCATCAAATCAATTTAACAAATTATTGAAAGGTGACTTAGTAACTAATGGTGTACTAATTATAAAGAACAATTCTGCCTCCTCTGTTTTATTTAGTGACAAAAGATAGCACACCAATAATTTACAGACCTATGCTATTGTCCACCCAATGACTCATAGAAAAAGTGTAAATGGCTTAGTGAATCATCTCCTCTGTTCAAAAAAACAGTTTAAAACAGACATCATAATTTTTATGGATGAATCACTAGTGTTACATTCAAGTAGAAATTGTGACAAAATCAGATCAACATACAGACCTTTGAATTAAAGAAAAAGGCCCTGAATATAAGGGTTCCAAAAGTTGTTTAATGGCAATTTATATCCCCAAGTTCTTTATTTCTTTTTTTCCCACTATTTCTTTTGCACATGTAAATACTAACTATTATGTATATCAACACACTCAATTTGGTTCAACAATAAACTATACATTTTAAACCTTACATTTAAATCTTTACTCCATTTTAATTTAATTGTTTTGAGTGCTGTAAGGTAGGGGTCCAGTTTCATCTTTTGCATGTGAGCATTCTGTTTTCCCAGAATCATTTATTGAATGAACTCCCTGTTCTCCAGGGAGAACTCTCGGCTCCTTTGTCAAGTGCTAGTTGATCTTGACTGTAAATGTATGGATTTATTTCTGGGCACTTAATTCTGTTCCATTGGACTATTTGTCTGCTTTGATCATCTTTTTTCAAAGAGATAAAATATTTTAATACACTTGCAAGGATCTAATACATTAAGCTCACGTGCTGTGCTGTGCTTAGTTGCTCTGCCATGTCCGACTCTTTGCAACCCCATGGACTGCAGCTTGCTAGACTCCTCTGTCCCTGGGGATTTGCCAGGCAGGAAAACTGGAGTGGGTTGCTATGCCCTTCTCCAGGGGATCTTCCCAGGGATTGGACCCAGATCTCTCCCACATTGCAGGTGGATTCTTTACTGACTGAGCCATCAGGGAAGTCCAAGAATACTGGTGTAGGTAGCCTATCCCTTCTCCAGGGTATCTACCTGACCCAGGAATTGAACCGGGGTCTCCTGCATTGCAAGCAGATTCTTTACCAGCTGAGCTGCCAGAGAAACCCTCATTAAGCACATAACTTTAGAAAAATGATCATACAGAATTTTCTCTTTCTCTTATCATTTATTTTTGACTCAGCCATTAAAAAGAAATATATTTGAATCAGTTCTAATGAGGTGGATGAAACTGGAGCCTATTATACAGAGTAAAGTAAGCCAGAAAGAAAAACACCAATATAGTATACTAATGCATATATATGAAATTTAGAAAGATGGTAACGATAACCTTGTATGCGATATAGCAAAAGAGACACAGATGTATAGCACAGTCTTTTGGACTCTATGGGAGAGGGAGAGTGTGGGGTGATTTGGGAGAATGGCACTGAAATATGTATAATATCATATATGAAACAAATCACCAGTCCAGGTTCGATGCATGATACTGGATGCTTGGGGCTGGTGCATTGGGACAACCTAGAAGGATGGTACAGGGAGGGAGGGGGGTTCAGGATGGGGAAACACGTGTATACTGATGTATGGCAAAACCAATACAATATTGTAAAGTAATTAGCCTCCAATTAAAATAAATAAATTTATATTAAAAAAATGTACCAGTGGAGGCTAACTTCTCCATTCTCTAGATGATAATTCAAGCAGATTGGAAACTCTTCTTCTCTCTCCCCTTTAAAATCAACATTTTCCTTTAATCTGAGTAACTTGAAAACACAGTACCTAAAAGGTTATAAAAACACCAGATATAAGGACAGTAAAATATTAAACATAGTTGGGAGTAAATTCCATTTAATCTTAAAATGTGTTCCTCTGTTCCACTGGGCATAAATGTAAGTTGCTCAGCTGTGTCCAGCTCTTTGTGACCCCTTGGACTATAGTCCACCAGGCTCCACTGTCCATGGAATTCTCCAGGCAAGAATTCTGGAATGGGTAGTAGATCAAATACTGGATCTAACCCAGGCCTCCTGCATTGCAGGAAGATTCTTCAATGTCTGAGCCACCAGGGAAGACGATGAATTCTAATTAGTTCAAGAGAATTCAGCATGTCTTTGATATCTTTCAACAGATATCTTTATTTTTTGTTCTTATTTAATCCAATTTTTTAAGTTTTTCTCTAGGAAGTTTTTGTCTTCCGTAAATCATTACATCCCACCCATCAGTAAAAGTCTCAAGACTTACTTTTGTGGTAATTTTATTTTTCTTATAGGCCACTTTTACTGCAATTCTCCTTGTCTGAAAATAATGTATTTCTATTTTTGAAGACTGCTTACAGATCAAGTCACTCTTCACTTAGAAGTCAATCTGACTTTTGATACTGAGCATCTCGTCTTCCTTACATCCCTATATGATGGAACCAGATGACTCTACAGCTGATTCCTTCAACTTGTAGACTTTATCTGTTTCACAGGAAATATTTATTCATTATTGGCACCAACAATGTATGGGATATCAGGCTTAATTCAATAGAGACACTTCTATATCTTGCTAGAGCTCACTTTAAGCTTTTCAAGGTATAAACCAAACACCATTATTATGTGTCTGAAAATTATAATAAAAATATTTGAAATCTCTCTGAGCGATTCTCTGAAATACATCTTCATAAGAGCAAAATTTAAATAATTAGCACCCTTCAATACTTTCCTTTGGAGAAGGCAATGG
>SJYT01001414.1:78036-171198 GCA_006410635.1 Cephalophus harveyi | reverse complement strand
ACTGTGGCTTGGAAAATCCCATGGATGGAGGAGCCTGGTAGGCTGCAGTCCATGGGGTGGCGAAGAGTCGGACACGACTGAGCATCTTCACTTTCACTTTTCACTTTCATGCACTGGAGAAGGGAATGTCAACCCACTCCAGTGTTCTTGCCTGGAGAATCCCAGGGACGGGGGAGCCTGGTGAGCTGCCGTCTATGGGGTCGCACAGAGTCAGACACAACTGAAGCGACTTAGCAGCAGCAGCAATACTTTCCTTCTTGGTGCTGGTGGTATGGAGTATGAAGTACAGAAATGAAAATCTAAAAGTTTTTCAAGAACCCTAAGATCTATGTTATGCTTCTTATATCTATCAATATTTACTGTGCTAAAAATTAGAAGATATTTACTAATGTATTTAAAATGATCATAGCAAATTTATTACAGATTAACATGAATACTATATTTTACTTGAAAAATAACTGTACTTTCCAAAAGAGTGACATTGTTTTACAATTTTGTGGAAACCTTTACTATCTTGTTTAATAGAGGTCAAATGGATCCCCGTATCTGCCGCTGCGTTCATCCTTTGGAATATCAAGTATTTCTTCATTGTCCTTGCTACCTTGTATCTCTCAACTATGAACATATCATTTTGACATCGTGGATCTTCTGATTGGATTTTGGAGAAATCTCAAGGTGACTAGGCCACATTTTGATAATCACTGTAGTACAATAATAACACTTTAATATTACTTCTATTTTTATATTCTTAAAGCAATAGAGAAGATTAAAAATGGAAGAACAGGAGGAGTATTTTTGGAATGATGGGAACATTCTAAAATTGAATAATGGTGATAATTTCCCAACTTTAAGTTTACTAAAAATCATTGAATTACAAACTCATATATGGTAAGTGTTATGGCATATAAAGTATGTCTTAATGAGCCTGTAAAATTGGTGGTGGTGGTAGCTTCATCACTCAGACATATCTGACTCTTGAGACTCCATGAACTGCAGCCCACCCAGCTCCTCTGTCCTTGGGATTTCCCAGGCAAGAGTACTGGAGTGGGTTGCCATGCCCTCCTCCAGGGGATCCTCCCAACCTAGGGATTGAACTCCGGTCTTCTGCATTGTAGGCAGATTTAAATCTTCAATTCTAAGAGAAGTTGGGTAGCACAGAGATTAGAAACAGACTCTTGTTTCACCCTGAACTCCTGTACTGAATACTATACTCTCTTTCTGTTTCCTCTTCTGTAAAAAGGAGAAAATGATAGCACCTAAGCTAATGGCTTGTTCTATTAACTGAGTTAATATACCTAGAGTTGTACCTGGTAAACGTGCTGTGCTCTGCTGTGCTCAGTCCCGTAGTCATGTCCAACGTTTGCAACCCCATGGATGCCAGGCTCCTCTGTCCATGGAGATTCTTCAGGCAAGAATACCATAGTCATGTGTTAGTTATTACTATAGATGCTGAATTAAAGAGCCAGTAAATCTTAAAATTGAAGATAACAAAAGTAAGATAGTAAAAATGATAAAGATTTGAGAAAAAGAATGTAATTAATCTTCTTGAAGTAAAAAAAAAAAAAAAATCTTATCCCTGAAGTAAGACATACATGACAATGACTAAAATTAATTCAGTTATATTTTTAACTAGTGGACTGATGGATGATGGTGTTAGTAACTAGGAAGGTAATAGAAATGCAGCTATTTTGGCTATTTCTATTGCTATTTTATAGTAGGTAAATTCATTTGAAAAAAGAGATAACCTGGGATACTGATGATGGTAGAGTTAAGATCATTAAAAATTTGTCATAGCTGTTATTGGAAAATTGAGAAATATGCAAAATAGAAATATAGAAGAGAACAATCGAAAGTAATTAGAATCCAACTGAGGTTGTAGAGCATAACTTGCTCTCTGTTTATGGAAGTATATTCTTTTGATAATTTCAATAGACAAAATGACAAAATGATTTTACTAAAATGAATTTGATTATTATTAGAAATAGTTCTAAAAGTATACAGTAGCCATTACAACTGACTAACCAATATCAATTCCTCATGAAATAAATCAATAATAATAATTTCTTTATATTTGCTAGTGCTGAATTTAGAGATGGACAAGTTTAACAACATGAAACTAAATATCTGCTTTGGACTTCTAAGGAGATAAATTAAACCTATGCTGTTGAATGTAAAGAAAGGTGGTTTTTATTCTAGTTTCTGCTAGCAGACATCTATTCATGCCCATGAGGCAAGTTATCCTCAAAATGAATCTGTTTTATGGTGGTAGAGATAGAGAAATAACCTTGGCTCTTCAGAAAACTTTTTAGGAACCAAATCAAACATCCCAAGAGCCTGGCCTAACTAAGTTTGTACTGCTTATTAAGTACTTTTTTAAAAAGTTATTATTATTTTCTTGTTTTAAATACATTTTAAGTTGAAATTTTCATTACCTATAGCTGAAATAATCTAATCTAATATATATATCTTGAAATAGTCTTCAGATACTCATTATAAAATGTAAAGAGAAAAAATAAATATATTTCAAAAGAAAGCATTTTGATTTAATGAAAATTAGGTTGTTATATTTACATATTTTAATTGAATTTACATTTAATCATCTTTATGTGTGTGTTTAGTTGCTCAGCCATGTCCGACTCTTTGCGACCTCCTCTGTTCATGGGATTCTCTTGGCAAGAATACTGGAGTGGGTTGCCATTTCCTTCTCCAATCTTTATGTAGTTAATCATTTTATATGCACACTATGGGCTCCTTCCAAGCTGAAAATTCCAAACAAGCAACCAGGATGACTGAGTCTATGGAATTCAAAGCATCTGAGGATAAAACAGGAAATAATCAATTGTATAAGCTCGGTTCAGTTCAATCTCTCAGTCATGTCTGACTCTTTGTGACCCCATGGATTGCAACCCACCAGGCTTCCCTGTCCATTACCAACTCCCGGAGTTTATTCAAACTCATGTCCATTGAGTCAGTGATGCCATTCAACCATCTCATCCTCTGTCATTCCCTTTCTTCTCCCAATCTTTGACAGCATTAGGGTCTTTTCTAGTGAGTCAGTTCTTCACATCAGGTGGCCAAAATATTGGAGTTTCAGCTTTAGCATCTGTCCTTCCAATGAATATTCAGGACTGATTTCCTTTATGATGGACTGGTTGGATTTCCTTGCAGTCCAAGGGACTCTCAAGAGTCTTCTCCAACACCACAGTTCAAAAGCATCAATTCTTCAGCTCTCAGCTTTCTTTTTAGTCCAACTCTCATCCATATATGACTACTGGAAAAACCATAACTTTGACTCTATGGACCTTTGTTGACAAAGTAATGTCTGTTTTTTAAAATGCTGTCTAGGTTGATCATAGCTTTTCTTCCAAGGAGAAAGCGTCTTTTAATTTCATGACTGCAATCACTACCTGCAGTGATTTTGGAACCCCCGCAAAATAAAGTCTGACACTTTATTTTAATGGAAACAATATTTCCATAGTTTCTCCATTGATTTGCCATAAGCTAATGTTTGACTAAAAGTAATTTTAAGATGAGTATAGATCTTGGGGCTTCCCTGGTAGGTCAGCTGGTAAAGAATTCGCCTGTAATGATGGAGACCTTTGTTCAATCCCTAGGTTGGAAGATTCCTTGGAGGAGGGCATGGCCACCCACTACAATATTCTTGCCTGGAGAATCCCCATGAACAGAGAAGCCTGGCAAGCTACAGTCAATGAGATCTCAAAGCACTGGGCAGGAATGAGCAACTAAGCACACACACACATATAGATCCTGAACATGGTGGAACTGAAACAGTCTTACAGAGTTTAAAAATTCAAAAACTACATCTGACAATGTGGCAAGAGACTTGCATTTGCTTCTGTCCTAGGTTTAGCTTTTCTATCTAGTAGAAATTCTCCAAATAAAGCGTTACATTTAACTGTATTGGTTTGAATCTTTACAAGACTCTGTATTATAAATGGCTTACTAATTATAGGAGAGGGTTTACATTCTCCTAACTGCATTTCCTTTTATTCTCTCTTGACTTTAGGCAGTCTTCTTAGCATACCTCATTACATTATTCTCAGAGTACATTAATCTCAACACTTTAAAAAAATAAACACCTGCCAGACTTCTCACACTGATTGTACCTAAAGAAACTCTTCTAAAATTGTCCCTTTAAATATCTCTTATTCCTGGGTATAATTAGAAGAGAGAAAAAGTGAATACAAAGCTAAATTCAGTTCTTTTATTCGGCTACAATAACCAAGTGCTCTAACATGTGTCCTTTAATTCCTTATTAAACAGATGATAAAAACTCTAGGAGAGCACATCATTTGGAAGCCAAGTCCTTTATCCTTCCTGAAATATGTGCCTGGGTAGGAACCACACTAATTAAACTCAGAACTCATCACAGTATGATTTCCTTAGTGAATGGAAAGGTGAAGTCTCACTTAGCACAGTTTTACTAAGCCTCAAAGAAAAAAATCAGTGTTGAATGCAATTTCTTCCAGAATCATATGATGCTCTTATACTCTAGAAAATCATTTAGGCTCAACGGGAAAACACTTTTAAATTGGAAAAAACTTTAGTATAGAAACTTTCCCCTAGTTTTTGTTTCCCATTTTCATTCTGGGGTCACGAATGTCCAATTCAGATGCACTCCTTAGTGCTTGCCTGCGTCTGTCCACATTGCTTATTTCCCACCTGAGCACTGCCTGGAAGGAAATGTCAATCTTCTACTTGTTAAAATAATTATTTGTTCCCAATGGATATAAATTATTTGGTTGGTCCATAAGAAAAATAATCAATAATCAACACTCAACAATTCTGATATATGTAAAACTATTTTCAGATGACTCCAACTAATATTATCAAAGTACTGAAAATTTCTTCTTATCAGAAAAAAATGATCTAATACAATCAATAATATAAATTAATTTTCTATTTAATTTATAGTATGTTTCTGATATTTTAATTTTCCTGGATTTAACTTATATGTATATAGATTACTTTTGCCCAATATTATTTCCCCCTTTGCTAATTTCAGGGATTACTTTATTTTAATCTGAATTTGGTTAGGGAAAGTGTCTCTATGGATTTTCAAACAAGTTTTTAGAAACAAAGACATGCAACTTACCTGATTAGTTTGAAAAGAACAACTGAAAAGCATCAAGGAAGATGGAGAGCTGCCATATTTTAGTACAAATCTTTGCAAAATTGGTGGAGAAGGTTGACAGAAAACTATAGTGACCAAGGAAGATAGACAATGATGTAATTCTTCTATATGCTTCTATGTATTCCTATGAAGTACTTTTTTCAACCAAAGCAGCTATGAAAACCAAGTAATAAAATTAACTGAACTAAGAATCAGACTTCTTGATGTTTTATTCCTGTATTTAATACTGAAGTAGGTTCAAACTCACTGCTCTCATTAAAATATTATTACTAGTAAACAGAAAAGGTGTTTGTATCATTAATAAATTAATAAATGACATAAAATTTAAAAAAAGAATTATTGGAATAAGGGAGCTTATATACTTATGGCAGAAACTGGAGGAGTGATAATAGGTGAACCCAGAGCTGGAGCACTGGAAAAAGATGTCAGCTGAAGCACAGGCTGAAGAAGACAGGAAAGATGCCACAAGACTGCAGGGACTTGGACAAAATTTCTTTTCCCAGAACTGCAAGTCAGAGGGATGGCTAAACCATCATGTCTGACCAGCACTACCTTAGTGGCAGACTCTTCACTTCTGCTTTCCTGATTTTGCTCAGGTTCTTCTTAATAAGAAGCTGTAACTCGTGCTAACACAAGGAAGGGGATTCCATGCAAAATATGACTTGGCATTCCAAGTTGACTACTGACAATCCACTGCAGGCCCATAAACCAGAAATTAGCATAGGAGGTCATGCAAACATTTTCATCTCCAAGGAACCATTGCCTTTTCTGGAAAAACCTAACAAAGTACATCCATCACTGAGATACCCAATACCTACAGTCATACACAGAAAGACATGCTCAGCTCAAAGACCTTGCCAACAAACTAAGTGCAGTGTTTTTCCTAGAAGTTTAGAGCATATTGATCATGTTGGCTCACAGGCATAGTTAGTAAGGTGATTGATAGGTACGTCAGGTCTAATAACAGGACATTTGTCTCACACTCTGAAAGAAAGTTGGTCTGCCTGATCAGCTTCTATATGAGTAATAAATCTCTTATCTGTCTGTTCACTTGTAAGGCCATAATCTTTATAATACTAGTTAAGTACCAGGAGTTTAAAACCTTTCCTCACTAGATCTTCAAGTCATCTAACAATCATTGATATAAGTAAATATAAATGACTATGGAATGAGAAAAACAAACAAACAAAAACAAACAAACAAAACCAAACTTTTTTCAGCGTGGAAAAGCTCTTTCCAAAGAAACATGATTTTGCTTACAAAATATTGGGGCATGATTATTATGCCAATTAATCTTGCCATAGGGAGAAGACTACCTATTTGTGAAATACAAAACAAATATGTGAAAATAAAATGTTCCATATTGTGATTTTCAATATTTTAAAATAACTTAATGTTCTTTCTTTAGATTATTATTTAAAAAATAAAATTTGTCACCATTTTTTGTACACTGAGTCTCTTCCTAGAAGATATATATTTTTTCTCATTTCATGATTTTAGAAATACATATATCTTATTATAATCAAAATTTAAGTGAAGGATTGTGAATCTTACACCAATATTAAAAAAAAAAAGAAGAAGAAAACCACAAGAGAGTAGAGGCTTAATAAGTGTTCATGAATGTGGTACTTGTCTTTAAAATTACTATGTTGTTGCATGAATGGGAGGACATGAGAAAGTGAGGTTAAGAGAAACAGCAATTATTACAAGATTGTGAGGGCTGAGAATGATGTTCAAATGGACAATGAGGGGCCTCCCTAGTAGCTCAGCATTACAGATCTGCCTGTAATACAAGAGATACAGGAGACCAGAGCTTGACACCTGGGTTGGGAAGATCCTCTGGAGGAGGAAATGGCAAACCAGCTCCAGTAATCTTGCCTAGAAAATCCCATGGACAGAGGACCCTGGCAGGCTACAGTCCATGGGGTCACAAAAAGCTGGACATGACTAACTGACTGAACAAAAAAAATTATAAAAAGGACAATGAAGATGGAGCAGATATGAATATAGTGTCAGATACAAGGAAAGATCTCAGAGCCTTGAAAATAAGCAAAATAGTATTAAATGTCTTGGTGAAGGATGAAATCAGTTGATGGCTTTGAGAAACAAAGTAAACAATGAAATCATTTTCTTAAAGCGGACCATTTTTTAATTTGTATGAATTTGTTACAATACTTTTTATGTTTCCTGTTTTTGTTTCAGAGATGAGACTGGTTATTGTATGGAGCTTAATCATCCCCTATATGAGAGTATAAATTTAAAAATACTTGTTTCAGTTCAGTTCAGTCGCTCAGTTGTGTCCGATTCTTTGCGACCCCATGAATTGCAGCACGCCAGGCTTCCCTGTCCATCACCAGCTCCCAGAGTTCACTCAGACTCACGTCCATCAAGTCAGTGATGCCATCCAGCCATCTCATCCTCTGTCGTCCCCTTCTCCTCCTGCCCCCCAATCGCTCCCAGCGTCAGAGACTTTTCCAATGAGTCAGCTCTTCGCATGAGGTGGCCAACGTACTGGAGTTTAAGCTTCAGCATCATTACTTCCAAAGAACACCCAGGACTGATCTCCTTTAGAATGGACTGGTTGCATCTCCTTGCACTTATTTAAAAAATGTTTTAAAGTGTCTCAAGATATTTGGACCTAAATCTTGCTGAATTCTGTAAACATTAGAGAATTAGATGACTTACGCTGTGTTTCATTAAACTTAGAAGCATCTATACTTGAATATTTTTATTTTAGATTTAGATTATTAAAAAGAAAGCTGCAGAGATAGTGCAATTACTATATACTCCACACTGTTTTTTTTTAAATTAATATTATATTATAGTATGGTACATTGTCACAATTAATAAACAGATATCAACATGTTATTAACTGAAGTCCATGTAACTGAAAGCCTCTCTTTCAGATTTCCGTAGTTTCCCCCTCATCTCCTTACTCTTTCTCAGGATCTCATCTAGAATAATACATTACAGTGAGCTGTCCTGTCTACTTAGGCTCCTCTTGACTGTCATAGTTTCTCAGTTTCTTTAGTTTCGGTAGCCTTGATCATTTTAAAGATTACTGGTCAAGTGTTTTATAGAGTTCAGGCTTGTTTGATTGTTTTCTCATGTTAAGACTAGAGTAATATATACTTGAACATTAAAGAGAAGAAGAAAGCTTTAAAACTGTCACTCAAAATTTATTGTGACCTAGTAAACAAATGTAAATTTCTGGGGAAATGAATAAAATTTATTATATGTTAATATGATATAAAAATGCAGAGTTCAAAGAGCAGATTTTCTAGCTTTTTGAAACTTCAGTCTATGATCAAAATATAAGCAATATGTAAATGAGAAAATAAGATTGTTTTCTTTTTTTAAAAATTTCTTTCAATCTGCTAAATTCATCTTATAATCGACTAACGTGCCATGACTTGCAATTTTCATAGACTGGGCTAATCTACTGTGTGTCACAGAGGAGATCAAATAGTCTTTTCTGTCCCTCAGAACTCTGGAAAGCATTTGATTGAACATCCCCAAAGACATAGAGGGAAACTGAGCAAAATTTTGGAGAGATGGTATAATAATAAGAGTTTCTCCCTAAAGAATTTCCTTACATTTGTTGAAAACACAAAAGGCTAAGTCAGAAGAAAATAAATACACGTTGCTGTGATTTTCATAGTGGTTATTACAGTCAAATTAGATGTGAATCAAGAAAAAAAAAGTTAATTGGGTGGATCAAGGTTGTACAATAAGTCACTAGTAAAGAGGAGAATAAAAACCAGGCATCTGTCTGCTGCAGTCACTCAAATATCCCACAGCTAGTTGATTTAGCAGTAACTGCATTCTCTTTAATGTTTCTTATTACATAGGTCTACTTTTCACTATAAAAGAGAAAATTAGTGTAGGGAATTCAAGGCTATGTATAAATGATATTGGTTCTCACGTCTCTAGTGAATATGAAAAAATTGCAAGAATCGTGAGAAAATGCCCTCTGTTTCACGTGACTTGCACTGTAGCAGTCCCCACTGCACAGTCCTATGCTTCAACTAAAAGACGGTATTACAGGGATCATTTACAAATGAAATAAAAATAACAGAAGCACCCTTCACCCTGAGTTCTATTAGGAAATATGACTCAGAAGCACGTTTTCTTATTCTTTTGTTTGTCTAAAGAGGTGAACACACATCTGGGGAGCATTTTCAAAAAGGGCAGATGTGGCAGGGATGTTATCAAATGACTGGAGCATGATCTAGACTTGTGAGGAATTCTAATTCAGGTGTTCAGAGAATCATAAAAATTCAGTTCTTCTTTGAGAGCCAAAACAGCAGCTCATTAGTGACATTTTTTTTTTTAATGCAAGAAAAGAGATGTGGGTTCAGGCTATTTGGCACATATTATACAGTAGAGGTTGCCTGAAAAAACAAACAAACAAACAAACAAAAAAAAACTGGGTATCCAGGAAGTATGGCATGCTGCTCACCAACCATTCTTCTAGTTTGGAAATGATTGGCATGTATATCAGCCCTCTGGTTAGACGCTCATGGTAAGATGTACTGCTATGGTACATGTGTGTGCATGAAGTAAGAAGGGGTAAAGTGAAATGTAGGAAATAGATCCAATGCTTTTTGTATTGGGAGCTGCCCAGGTGGCACCAGCAGGAAAGATGTAAGAGGCCTGGGTTCAATCCCTGAGTTGGGAAGATCCTTTGGAGATGGGCACGGCAGCACACTCCAGTATTCTTGCCTGGAGAATCCCATGGACAGGAGCCTGGCGGGCTACAGTCCATGAGATTACAGAGTTAACACGACTGTGTGTCTGGCCAGTCTGGGAAAACAGGAAAGTGATTTGTCAAAATGTAGATAAGAAATCTTTGCACCATTTACGCCACTAAATTTATCTACTCTTAATTCATATGAATAAAATGAAGTTCTAGTCAAAATTTGGTTTGCTGACTTTTGCTTGGCTAATTTTTAATAGGACTTTTAGTTATTATACCTTATTGTTTTAAATTCATATTGTCAGTAAATTTATTTGTGACTTAGTTCTCCTTCTAATGATGATGACATTTCAGTTTCTTCCCTTCTCTTTTTAATTATTATTACTTTTAATTGGAGGACATTTGCTTTATAATGTTGTGTTGGCTTCTGTCATACATGAATAAGCCATAAGTATGCATATGTCCTCTCCCTTTCGAACTTCCTTTCCACCCCCATGCCATCCCACCCCTCTGGATTTTCACAGAGTACCAGTTGACTCCCTGTTTAGCAACTTCCCATAGCCATTTATTTTACCTATGGTAATATACATGTTTCAATGCTACTCTCTCAGTTTGTCCACCCTCTCCTTTCCCTACTTTGTCCACAAGTCTATTCTCTGTCTGCTTCTCTATTCTTTCCCTGCATATAGGTTAATCGGCATCATTTTTCTAGAGTCCATATATATGCATTAATATATATGTTTTTCTCTTTCTGACTCACTTCACTCTGTACAACAGGTTCTAGTTTCATCCACCTCATTAGAACTGACTTAAATTTGTTCCTTTTTATGGCTGAGTAATATTTCATTATTTGTATGTATGACAACTTCTTTATCCATTCATCTGTCAATGGACACTTACAAGATCTCTTAACATATTTCTCCACATTAAAAGAGGCTTGATAGAAAAAAAAAGTATTAGAATCTTTACATGACCTTTTATTATATATTTTTAACAAAATTAGAGCAAAAGAAGAACGTGCAACAGAAGAGTAAAAGGATATCCTCTATAAGGAGTGGTAGCATTCTGACAAACAGCTAAAAGTCACTGGTTTATATGCTTGATTCAATCAATTCTTAAAGGAGACCTGCAGTTGTGTGGAAAAATTGGAGAAAATATGTATTTGTGTATTTTTTTTCAAGAAGCAAATGATTAAAAGTTTTCATAGCATTTTGAAATGGACCCATTTAAGTGGACCCATGACCAAATCCCACATCTCCTTCCAGTACATCAGATTCATTTGAGTTTTCCCAGACTTTTGAGAAATTAGGTCATCTGTGACTTACAGAAAATTTTTGTAGTCAGATAAAACTTGAAGATTATTGTCTTCAATATTCTCCAGATTTATATTCTATTTCATTCTACATTGTCTTAGAGATATTTTCACTGTTTTATTGGTTTGTTAATTTTAATTTTCCAGAGTTGGATGTATCTGCCTTTAAATTGTTATCAAAATGCTATTTTAAAACAAAGTCTATTCCTTTTTTTCTTATAAAGAGATTGGGTTAGTTTGAAAGGCAGAATAAGCTATCTAGGGACTATGTGAGGAAAGACAGGTATGGTAAGTGGTGTTATGTCAGGGACTTTCCAAGAGGAAGATCAGCATACCACTGCTTGTTAGGCCAGCAGAGCATGGCAATGAACAATTTAAGAGCTGTAAATGTTCAGAGATCCAGATAGATAAGTAAAAAGCAAAACTGCATGAAGTAGCAGGGTTATAGACATTAGGGGATTAGCTGCAGTCTCTAGAAGGTGAGAGGACAGGGATTGACAGCAGAGAAAAGCAGGGGTTCAGACTTGGAGGGCTTGAAAAGTTCTAGGATAGGCAATATAAGAACACTGGCACAGGAGACCAGGGGCAATCACTTGTTACAGGAGCAAAGCATAATTCTCAATTTGGCCTCTATGGTTAGAGCCAGATTGGTAGCAATAACTTGTTGCTACCATCTGGAAGTGAATTAAATTCTTGCTGGCAAAAGAGAATTTTTGATCTAGAAGCAATGACAGGGTTGAACTTAATGCCAAGAAGTCTAGCAAAAGAGAAGTAGCCAAATCCAATGCTGTGGATATTTGACCTATTTCATATACATTTCTTTCAGTAGTCATTAATTATATTATTTAATTAGGGACATTTACAGCTTTCTACTAATAGATCCTCTTATTATTGAGAACATATGACACGAAAAATACTCTTTGTTTCTTACTAAACATTCTTAACAATAAATTGAACCTCACTATTTTTATTGGCATATAATTGCTTTACAATATTGTGCTTGTGTCTGATGTACAACAAATCGAATCAGCTCTGTGTATACACATATTCCCTCTTACTCGAGCCTCCCTCCCTCCACCCCATCCCATCCCTCTAAGTCATCACGGAGCACCGAGCTCCGCTCGCCATGCTTTGTAGTAGCTTCCCACTAGCTATCTACTCTACACATGGGAAAAAGTGAAACTGTTAGTTGCTCTGTTGTGTCTGACTCTTTGTGACCCCATGGACTATATAGCCCAGCAAGCTCCTCTGTCCATGGCATTCTCCAGGCAAGAATACTGGAGTGGGTAACCATTCCACCTGTTGGGGATCAAGCCCAGGTCTCCTGCAATGTAGGGAGATTCTTTACCATTTGAGCCACCAGGGAAGCCCTTATTTTACACCTGGTTGGTATATATATGTCAATGCTACTCTCTCATTTACTGCAACCTTTGCTTCCCCATCTGTGTTCCTCTGTCGGTTCTCTACATCTGCCTAAGACTATTTTGATTTTGCAAAGTTTACAGCATCCACCTCAGAGGGAGTTACCTATTAAAATGTTCATCTCATCCACTTCAAATTGTGGGTTACATATTCTATATCAAGAAATACAGAATATCCTTAAACTTTAAATGTTGCTCTGTTACCCAAACTTCACAACTAAAATGTTCCTTTTAAAGGAAAAAAAAAAAATCTGTCACACTTGTTAAATAATATTTTCAATGTCTTATTTCCACATACTTTTGCTGAGACTGCCCCCTATTAAATCAGTCTGCCAGAGCATACATTTTTACTTATTTTCATTGCCTCTTCACAAGTTGGTACAGAAGTAGATGCTAACCTTTTCTTATATAACATTCTTTTTGAAAAATATTTGGTAAATTATTTCATAAATATTAATTTTAAAATAAAGCATTTACTAAGAACATTTGTAATCTATAATGCTAGTCAGAGTGTTGGATGCGGTAGAGTGTTGATTCTACTCCTGAAACCTATTCTGAATAAGATGCTGCTAGTCTCTTTTGGTTTTTTGTATCAATCTGTTGACTTTGCAACCTGAAAGCTCTTGGTCTTTAATGATCTGTAGCACATCTGTATGCATAATACTGCCTTTCAAATGTCTCAACAATAGAAAAACATTAGGCACGTATCACAGAGTACTTTTAATACATTTTCCATGCAACAATGCTTTTGCAAAATGCAACCCATTTTTGCATAAGAAAAAAAAGATTTTACTGTGTGGGGATAATCAGGTAGTTATGCTGAACTAATGAGCCTTTTCTCTTCCTGACAGTCTTCAGATATAGGGAAATTTAATCATCTCTTAGATCTAGAAATAATTAGTTCTCTACCTTTGGTCACCATTAAAGATTTCCTTACACTGGAATATCCAGACCAGGCAAGCTCATTAACAAGCAGCCCTCCAATCCATTGATTACATTATACGAAATAATGCTCTACTTGTCTATTCATTTGTTTAAAGCCATTCATTAAAACTGAGCTACTCTGCATATAATGCAAATTGATTGTGCCCACTTACCAATGTTATTTTTATTACATAAACTAACCTGAAAACATGTCTTTTTTCTTTACTGTTTAAAGCAAAATTTAAAAAATGATCACAGAGAAATGATAATGTACTAGCTGGAATAATTTGCCTTTATTTCTTCAGAGGAAATCTTTATTTTTTTCACCTGTTAATTGGAATCATGTTTTAGACAATATAACAATAGACTCCTATTGTCATAACTTTTAGACATTCCATCTCCTTTTCTGTTTACTGCAAGTCTTGACTGTGTTCCAGAATTCAGTCCTGATGCTCCATAATCATGCAAATCCCCTATTCTGAAAGGAATATTCAATTCAAAAAGGGAGAGGCAGAGTATGAAATTCATTTAGATTAATAGCATATTTATTTAGCACCAAAGGGCAATATTCTTATTATGAAAAGATGTTGTATTTTTTCTTTGAAATGACAAAGAAGCTAGTGAGAAGGTGGCAAATCTTCTACCTTTGGCTATTTTTCTCTAAAGTTCTGGCCTATTTCTTTCTGTGTTGTAGAAATTGTTGTTGGTTTTCTATTTCCTTCCCTCTCTCAAAGCCACTTCTTTCAATAGTTCTCTATACTCATGATTCAAGGATAGGAAGCTTGAGGGTTTCTATGTGTACTCAGCATCAGAATTGCAAGTACATGATGACTTCTTTGGGTGAGCATAAGGCTTATTTTCAAATCTGTGTTTAGACATTTAAAAATATTTTATTATTATTTTTAATGTTTCTGATGTCAATAGAAGCATACTTGTGAACAATGTTGTGCTTTTTTTTGCTATTCTCTCCATTTTCTGGCTTGTTTGGGGGCACCCAGAAAATAAGAGTAAATTGACAAGAAGCTCAAGAAAAGGCAGGATTGATTTAAAATAAAAAGCATTAACAAGTGAACATAATCTTCAGCCTGTTTGGCAATGGCCACCAGAATAAAACCCCAAAATAAATATATAAATAAATACATTTTTAGAAGGAAGACAGAGAAAACTATACCTAAGCCTGTTTTCTTCAAGCTAAGTGAGCAAAGCATTAGCTTCTTAACAGTGATCCCATCACTTGTAGGACTGAAGCATTAAATCACCCCAAGCCCATCTGTCAGCCAATCAGGAAAAAATTTACATTTTAGCTGGGTCTGTAGCACAGGGATCGAGGTATTCACAAGTTGCTTTCTTGTAGCATAAAGTTTAATGCACTGCATAGCATGTTGTTGAAAACTGGCCAAGACTGACAGGGACTTGGCAGACACTTTCCGGAGCTCCTAGTGCCAACAAGATGTCTTTGCTAGGTGAAAACAAATAAGAACTAAAGTTCTTTCTAGCTCGCAGAGATAAACGTTTCCTGGGAACTGTTGCGTGCTAGATTGCTGTCCTAAAGCCTCTCATTTTGTGCTCTCGTTCTGAGTTGTGTTTCTGTTGCAATTGGCTCCCTGCCTGGAAACTTGCTGTGCCCTACTGGGTTAACCATGATGGGCAGGTGGAATGAGGGAGCTCTGGTTGATTTGACAGTAGCATGGTGGCATTTAGGATGATGATTACTACAAGAGGGTGGCATAAATCTGTGGAAGGCAACTGATGTTTCAATCCCCACGCACAATTCCCCTTTTAAACTGGCCTCTTGTCTTCTCTTTCACTTCTCACTTTTACTGGAAATGCCCTCAATGGCCATTTTATAATCTTACGTTGCCATGTCACATTATCAGCTTCAAACATGAAAAAGAAAAAGAAAAAAACAAAGTGATCATCTTGTGGTAGGGGACTGGTAATTCAACGGAGTTAAAGTCCATGTCCTTTTAATCATAGAGGACTGGAATTCAAAAGTAGAAAATCAAGAGATATCTGGACTAACAGGCAACTTTGGCCTTGGAGTACAAAATGAAGCAGGGCAAAGGCTAACAAAATGTTGCTAAGAGAACGCACTGATCATAGCAAACACACTCTTCCAATAACACAAGAGAAAACTCGACACATGGACATCAGCAGATAATCAATACAGAAACAGATTGATTATATTCTTTGCAGTCAAAGATGGAGAAGCTCTACAGAGTCCACAAAAACAAGACCAGGAGATGATTGTGGCTCAGATCATAAACTGCTTACTGCAAAATTCTGACTTAAATTGAAGAAAGTAGGGAAAACCAGTAAACCATTCAGGTATGACATAAATCAAATTTTTTACAGTTATACAGTGGAAGTGACAAATAGATTCAAAGGATTGGATCTGATCGACAGAGTGCCTGAAGAACTATGGATGAAGGTTCATAACATTGTATATGAGGCAGTGATCAAGACCATCCCCAAGAAAAAGAAAGGCAAAAAGGCAACATGGTTGTCTGAAAAGGGCTTAAAAATAGCTGAGAAAAGAAGAGAAGGGAAAGGCAAAGGAAATAGGAAAGACATACCCATCTGAATGCAGAGTTCCAAAGAATAGCAAAGAGAGATAAAGCCTTCCTAAGTGAAGAATGCAAAGAAATAGAAGAAAACAATAGAATGGGAAACACTAGAGATCTCTTCAAGATGATACCAATGGAACAGTGGTGAGAAGAGATACCAATGGAACATTTCATGTAAAGATGCTCACAATAAAGGACAGAAATGGTATGGATCTAACAGAAGCAGAAAATATTAAGAAGAGGTGGCAAGAATACACAACTATACAACTATACAAAAAAAGATCTTAATGACCCAGATAACCACAATGGTGTGATCATTCACCTAGAGCCAGACATCCTGCAATGTGAAGTCAAGTGGACCTTAGGAAGCATCACTATGAACAAAACAAAGGAGGTAATGGTATTCAACTGAGCTATTTCAAATCTTAAAAGATGATGCTGTGAAAGTGCCACACTCAATATGCCAGCAAATTTGGAAAACTCAGCAGTGATTACAGGACTGGAAAAGGTCAGTTTTCATTCCAATCCCAAAGAAAAGCAATACCAAAGAATATTCAAACTACCACACAATTGCACTCATCTCACGGGCTAGCAAAATAATGCCCAAAATTCTCCAAGCCAGGCTTCGACAATACATGAACTGAGAACTTCCAAGTGTTCAAGCTGGATTTTGAAAAGGCACAGGAACCAGAGATCAAACTTCCAACATCTGTTAGATCATAGAAAAAGCAAGAAAATTCCAGAGAAACATGTACTTCTGTTTCATTGATTGTGCTAAAGCCTTTGACTGTGTGGATCAGAACAAACTGTGGAAATTCTTAAAGAGATGGGAATACCAGTTCACCTTACCTGCCTCCTTTGAAACCTGTATGCAAGTCAAGAAGCAACAACTGGAACCATAAATGGAACAACAGACTGGTTCCAAATTGGGAAAGGAGTACTTCAAGGTTGTATATTGTCATGCTGCTTATTTAAATTATATACAGAGTACATCATGCAAAATGCCAGGCTGGATGAAGCACAAGCTGGAATCAAGATTGCTGGGAGAAATAGCAATAACTTCAAATATCCAGATGACACCATCCTTATGGCAGAAAGTGAAGAGGAACTAAAGAGCCTCTTGATGAAGGTGAAAGAGGAGAGTGGAAAAAGCTGACTTGAAAGTCAACAAAAAACTAAGATCGTGGCATCCAGTTCCATCATTCATGGAAAATAGATGGGAAAACAATGGAAACAGACTTTATTTTTGGGGGCTCCAAAATCACCACAGTGCCTGCAGCCATGACATTAAAAGATGTTCGTTACTTGATAGAAAAGCTATGATGTTCCTGGACAGTGTATTAAAAAGCAGAGACAGTACTTTGCAAACAAAGGTCTGTATAGTCAAAGCTATGGATTTTCCAGTAGTCATGTAGAAATGTGATAAGTTTGACCATAAAGAAGGCTGAGTGCTGAAGAATTGATGCTTTCAAACTGTGTTGCTAGAGAAGACTCTTGAGAGTCCCTTGGATTGAAAGGGGATCAAACTAGTCAATCCTAAAGGAAATCAGTCCTGAATATTCATTGAAAGGACTGATGCTGAAGCTGAAGCTCTAATACTTTGGCCACCTGATGGAAAGGGCCGACTCACTGGAAAAGACCCTGATGCTGGGAAAGGTTGAAGGCTGGCAAAGGAGAGGGAAGCAGAGGATGCAATGTCTGGATGGCATCATCAACTCAATAGACATGAGTTTCAGCAAGCTCCTGGAGATAATGATGGACAGGGAATCCTGGCTTACTGTAGTCCATGGAACTGCAAAGAGTTGGACATGTCCTTGTGTCTGAACAACAACATTTTTGACTCCATTTACAAGTAGACAGGAGACCTCATCTCTTCTCAGCACTGTCCAGGACTGTGCAGCTGCTGTCAGGCTTTGACCTCATGCTGGGCAGAACGTGGATTAAAGGTTCACATTCTTTATGTGTGCTATGCTCAGAAGGGAGGCTGAAGGCCATATCTGGAGATTCTTCTGTACCCTCCTGTCAGTTATATTGGCTATACTCTGAGCTATCCAGCGTTTTGGCCTCTGCTTTTCAAAAAACTATCTTCAGATAATTCTTTTCAAATCTCTTTTAACCTGAAAGAGTGATACTCAAGGTTGCAGCAGAATCACCTAGGGGGATTTTAATGCATAGATTAAAGCTCTCTACTCCCAGAATTTCTGATTCAGTAGGTCCTGGATGGAGCCCGATAACTTGAATTTTTAATAAGTTTCCAGGTTATCTTGATGCTGCTGAACAATACGTGGGAAACCACTGACCTGGATGATCTGTATTTCCTTTTGGGCTGGAAGATCATCATGGTGAATTTTCCCTTAATTGCATTTCTCAGTCTTTCAAAATTGTCTCTTAACATTTAAAGACAAACTTTTGGAATTCTAGAAAAACATTTTCTCTCTCACCAAAAGTCAAGTGGTTTTCTCCTTTTTCCTTATTTTGGATCTGTTTCAAACTAAGATTAATAAAATGAAATTGTTGTTTTTAGTTGCTAAGTTGTGTCTGACTCTTTTGTGATCTTAGGGACTGTAGCCAGGGATCCTCTGTCCCTGAGATTTTCCAGGCAAGGATACTGGAATAGGTTGCCATTTCTTTCTCCAGGGAATCTTCCTGACTCAGGGATCAAATTCATGTCTCCTGCATTGGCAGGTGGATTCTTTACCACTGAGCCACCAGTGCTAGGAGGAAGAATTAGATTTTCTTTTTCCAATTTCATACATACTTTCAGTATGTAAAAAAAAAAAGTATATATTTATATATATGCATGTATTTGAAAAGTATTTACTGATTAAATACTCCCTATTTTAGCCTTTCAATTGCTAAATATGATTTAGTCAGTAACAGTCCTCCAAACTCTAGAGGTATCATACTGTTTTGCAATTTTGTTCTGTTAAATAATGCTTAGGCACATTACAAGTACTTAGCTAAGTTAATATGAGCAACCGTTTACAATCTGTTATATTTCTCATATGGTAATTTTTAAAAGATTATGTTAGATGCACAAATAAGCTAGCTGAACCTGATAAATGAAAGTGCATGCACTTACTCCTTTCCCTCTTACCGCTTTTGAATTAGACCATAAACACTGCTCTTTTTAAAGCATGTCCCTAGGAGTCAAAATGAACACCTGTGCCATTGAGGGGATTACCATACATAAATGAACACACGCAGACACACACACATACATTCATATATTTTGGTAAACTGTAATGAGACAAAACCAGATACAGCACATATTCATAAGAGCTTGCTAATATAATTTATATGAATAAAAATATATTTTTTGAACTTTCCATTTTTCCATTTTCAAGGAGACAAGGCAATGCGCTTGTTCTAAACGTTTAAATAACCTTTTTTCAAGTAGCCTCAAATTTAACTGGGATTTAATTACAGAGGCTCTATTTTGATTATTTGGATTTAGGGATGAAATTTTCATTGACAGATTTTTGTTTGTGCATTTGGCAGTTTTTCAGACAGAATCACTATATTGTATATGGCTACCCTTGACAAGCAATGATGTTGAATATTTGTATGTTATTTATACTTATATGGTATAAAAATATACAAACTTAATATACTTTAACATTTTAAACTGACAGTGATAATGGGGAATCAGGTTGAAAAGGTCAGTATCTGTTCTGAGGCAATTAATTAAGAAAGCTGCCTTCTGCTTAGAAGGTGAGATTGCAGCTTTGAGGGCATGCATTTGTAGTTAAGCTTTCTCTCTTGTCTATTAGTCTCTGTATTATAGATCTGTGGAGATTTTTTTTTTTTCTCAAAATGTTATTAGCCTGTCTTGAATTCCTCCCTGCCAGCTGACCATTCCTATTTCTGTTTATTTTAAGCAATCAACAGCTCTTCTACATTTATACAGGCTGAGTTTCTGTGATCATTTTTCTTTTGGCTGGAAAATATATTGGCTTCATTTGAGAGCAGGTCTAGTAAGCATGGCTATAATACCAGTTCATGCATTTTGTACCAGGATCTTGATAATTTCAGCTCCATTTTGCTAATTGAAAACATCATTGACACAGTGCTTGCCAATAAATCCTGTCCAAATATTAAACAAAGAAAATGATCATGTTCAAGGACTCTCCAAACTCTGAGAATGCATTATTATTCTTAGAGTCTGTGTTAATCTTCATTGTCTTTCATGGGTGCCATTTACGCTGAAGATCTGTTATTTGGCCTACCCAACAATCATTTCCCTTTCCTTTGGTAAAAGTACCTTGCCTTTTTTTTGGAAGATAACTTTTCTCAGTCTCAATTCCTGTGATTTGAGGTGAGCTGACTCAATCTTGAACTTTAGCAATACATGTGACACAGATCTACCCATTTAGAGCACTTCAATCTCTTCACTTAAACTCATTACCTCAGCTGGACTAGGCAGATACTTATGTGAGGATTTTTATGTCAATAGGAAAAGGAATTAATTTGTTTTCTCCCCTAAAACTATCTAAACTGATACAATATTGTTTTGGTGACACTAGTTATCACTTAGCATTACTTGTGATTGAGGATAGCTGCTTAAAAATAAAGCCAACAAAGATGAAAGCAAAGCAGTGGTGAAGCTGCCTTTAGAGAACTCTCCTTGTATATCTCACTTGAGTACTTATATCAAGTCATATCTAAAGCTGTCACCACTCTTAGACATCCCTGTTATACTAACCCAAACACTCCATGTTTGCTGCATCAATTTGAATTGGGTTTCTGCCACCCACAACAAAATTGTATTATAAAGTACACTAATAAAAACAGTACCTCTAGTCCGAAACACTGGTGTTGTTAGTAACAAAACAGCAAAGCATGATAGAATAATTAACTTTTGGATAAAGTCAATGGTTTATCTTAAGATAAAGTAGCAAAACATTTTGGTTTATGGGCATTAACACGTAACATTTCACCTACTACTAGGAAGTTATTTGATGTGATATGCATCACATATAGACATGCTTGCTCTTTTTTATCTATATTTTCATTTATGGTTATCTCTTTGGTTAACCTGACTACCATGTATCTGCTTTGGTTTCACAATATTTAGTGATATTTCCTCTTTAATTAAGCCAACTTTCTTTAACGGGAAGCTGGTATATAACCCTAACATAAATAATGGAGACTGAATATGAACTATGGAGGTAACTGAATACAACGACAGCTCTGAGGTCTGTAGGTCAGAAGAGAGTTGCAGCCAAGTGTAGTATTTGTCCAGCAAGACCTTGGTTTTCAGGATGATTGTCATTTCATTGTATTACACTGAGCCTTTAAACAATCCCTAGTTTATTGCATGTCTTCTTGAATGTGTGCTTCCAGGGCAGAGTCAGCAGTGTAGAGATTTTCCCAAATAACTTTATCAAGGTCTTCAGTGTATACCTATAACCCTAGGAGTAGAAGAGCTTCCCTTATTTCCCAAACCGTGGGTCCCAGGATTTTTGTTTCAGAACTGACCAGCGTGGAATAAGGGCTGTAAAGAATCCTTTATACCTCTATGCCTTTGGATTCATTAATGCACACAGGGACTGGTACTTTTGCAGACTGGAGTATTTTCCCAATACGTGGAGATGGTTTCTAAGATCTCAGAGTTCTGTGAATAGCGATAAACACACATTCTAACCCCTGCTATCATGCTTACTATCTGGGAGTTTTTGGGACTTGGGTTCTTTCCTTGTGAGCTAGGATGATGTTAATAGATTATTTCATTGGGTGGTAGTTATTATTGTTAAATTAGATAATTCTTATTAGCCCACAAAGTGTGATATATTGATATTAGTGTTAGTATTATAGTATAATAAACAATAATCAGCTAAAATGAGTCCAGCTGTCAGGCAAAGATTTCCTTTAATAGTAATTCCTAAGATGTGAGATTCAGTCAAAATAATGTGCTCTGACTCATGCTATATCATGAAATTATCTGCCTGAAGTTGCTACTTGATTTATATGTTCTACTTGACCTCTCACACTCGTTTTCCTATGTGAATACATCAGAAGTATATTATTGGCCATATGTTTCTTCTTGCATTCAGTGCCCAGAGTGTACAAAGACTTGCAATGTTTCCCATGAGAGAAGAGAAACCAAGACCCGTGAGACAAATAAATCTCCCAGAGCAAAGCAGAGATGCTCTTTTCTGAAATTCAGCATAGTCATGGAAGCAGAGCACACAGATGTGATCTATCAGTACAGCCTCAAGGTCACAATTTCCAATTCAGAGAATCACCCAAGAGAGGGTTTAAGAATTAGCAAGTGCTTCTGAGACTGTAGTAGAAAGCAGTGCAGGAGGAAACACCATTTATAAAAGTAAAAAAGCTGCAGCGAATACTAAATGTTTTCTCCTTTCTGGGCAAATGACAGAACAGTCTATCATATAAAATGAGAAGTGATAGTAATTATGACTTATTGGAAACGTTTCAAAACATTACCATTGGTGATGATGATAAACCGAGCTATCTAGGACAAGAGAAATGGTTAAAAAAAAAATTCTGAAAGATCATAAAAGAAAGAGACTCAAGATAATAGAATAATTTGTTTTAAATAAAGAAAAAGAAGATGGAAGAAAAAATGTGGAGGACTGTGTGAAATAAATGATTAAAATTTTAATATTCAGGAATTTGGAAGATCAAACTTTTTAAGTCTCATAAAAATATATTTAAGTATTCTCACTAGAACAGGAATCTCTATTTTATTTGAAACATTATATATAAATAAATAAATAATAATGAAATTAACATTAATGATATTATTAATGAAGGACAGGGAAGCCTGGTATGCTGCAGTCCATGAGGCCACAAGGAGTCAGACATGACTCAGCAACTAAACAATGACAACAATAATGATATGGTACATTTATACAGGGCTTCTACATTTTCATTAACTCTTAATACCACGATTTTAGTCAGTTCCAGAAAGAAGGAGAGTCTTGTCAAGACCACAGAGCAAATGGGTCAGAACTGGGACAAGAATTTATATTTTTTAGGTGTTCAACTGAAGATTCTGCCATCATATAGCATGCTCTCCAGTAGATTTTCCCTAATTTCATAAACATTTAACATGGAGGCTACCATCTAAGTAGGCCTTAACAATATGTATGCTGCTGCTGCTGCTAAGTTGCTTCAGTCGCGTCCAACTCTGTGCGACCCCACAGATGGCAGCCCATTGGGTTCCACCATCCCTGGGATTCTCCAGGCAAGAACACTGGAGTGGGTTGCCATTTCCTTCTCCAATGCATGAAAGTGAAAAGTGAAAATGAAGTCGCTCAGTTGTGTCTGACTCAGAGACCCCATGGACTGCAGCCTACCAGGCTCCTCTGTCCATGGGAATTTCCAGGCAAGAGTACTGGAGTGGGATGCCATTGCCTTCTCCAAACAATATGTATAATCTCATCAATTTCTTAAATTCAGGGTAAGTTCAGTTCAGTGGCTCAGTCGTGTCTGACTCTTTACGACCCCATGAATCGCAGCAGCCAGGCCTCCCTGTCCATCACCACCTCCCGGAGTTCACCAAAACTCATGTCCATCGAGTTGGTGATGCCATCCAGCCATCTCATCCTCTGTTGTCCCCTTTCCTCCTGCCCCCAATCCCTCCCAGCCTCAGAGTCTTTTTCAATGAGTCAACCCTTCGCATGAGGTGGCCAAAGTATTGGAGTTTCAGCTTTAGCATCAGTCCTTCCAATGAACACCCAGGACCAACTTCCTTTAGGATGGACTGGTTAGATCTCCTGGCTGTCCAAGGGACTCTCAAGAGTCTTCTATAGCACCACAGTTCAAAAACATCAATTTTTCTGTGCTCAGCTTTCTTCACAGTTCGACTCTCACATCCATACATGACCACTGGAAAAACCATAGCTTTGACTAGACGGACCTTTGTTGGCAAAGTAATGTCTCTGCTTTTTAATATGTTATCTAAGTTGGTCATAACTTTCCTTCCAAAGAGTAAGCATCTTTTAATTTCATGGCTGCAATCACCATCTGCAGTGATTTTGGAGCCCCCCAAAATAAAGCCAGCTACTGTTTCCACTGTTTCCCCATCTATTTTCCATGAAGTGATGGTACCAGATGCCATGATCTTCGTTTTTGAATGTTGAGCTTTAAGCCAACTTTTTCACTCTCCTCTTTCACTTTCATCAAGAGGCTTTTTAGTTCCTCTTCACTTTCTTCTATAAGGGTGGTGTCATCTGCATATCTGAGGTTATTGATATTTCTCCTGGCAATCTTGATTCCAGCTTATACTTCCTCCAGTCCAGCATTACTCATGATGTACTCTGCATAAAAGTTAAATAAGCAGGGTGACAATATACAGCCTTGATGTACTCTTTTTTTCTATTTGGAACCAGTCTGTTGTTCCATGTCCAGTTCTAACTGTTGCTTCCTGACCTGCATATAAGTTTTTCAAGAGTCAGGTCAGGTGGTCTGGTAGTCCCATCTCTTTCAGAACGTTCCACAGTTTATTGTGATCCACACAGTCAAAGGCTTTGGCATAGTCAATAAAGCAGAAATACATGCTTTCTGGAAACTCCCTTGCTTTTTCAATGATCCAGTGGATGTTGGCAATTTGATCTCTTGTTCCTCTGCCTTTTCTAAAACCAGCTTGAACATCTGGAAGTTCACAGTTCACATATTGTTGAAGCCTGGCTGGAGAATTTTGAGCATTACTTTACTAGCATGTGAGATGAGTGCAATTGTGTGGTAGTTTGAGCATCATCTTTCTTTGGGATTGGAATGAAAACTAATCTTTTCCAACCTGTGGCCACTGCTGAGATTTCCAAATGTGCTAACATATTGAGTGCAGCACTTTCACAGCATCATCTTTCAGGATTTGAAATAGCTCCACTGGAATTCCATCACCTCCACTAGCTTTGTTTGTAATGATGCTTTCTAAGGCCCACTTGAGTTCACATTCCAGGATGTCTGGCACCAGGTGAGTGATCACACCATTATGATTATCTGGGTCATGGAGATCTTTTTTGTACTGTTCTTCTGTGTATTCTTGTCACCTCTTCTTAACATCTTCTGCTTCTGTTAAGTCCATACCATTTCTGTCCTTTATAGAGCCCATCTTTGCATGAAATAGTCCCTTGGTATCTCTAATTTTCTTGAAGAGATCTGTAGTCTTTCCCATTCTGTTGTTTTTCTCTTTCTTTGCATTGATCACTGAGGAAGGCTTTCTTATCTCTCCTTGTTATTCTTTGGGACTCTGCATTCAGATGCTTATTTCTTTCCTTTTCTCCTTTGCTTTTCACTTCTCTTCTTTTTACAACTATTTGTAAGGTCTCCTCAGACAGCCATTTTACTTTTTTGCATTTCTTTTCCATGGGGATGGTCTTGATCTCTGTCTCCTGTACAATGTGATGAACCTCCGTCCTTAGTTCATCAGGCACTCTATCTATCAAATCTAGGCCTTTAAATCTATTTCTCACTTCCACTGTATAAGGGATTTGATTTAGGTCATACCTGAATGGTCTAGTGGTTTTCCTCACCTTCTTCAATTTAAATCTGAATTTGGCAATAAGGAGTTCATGATCTGAGCCACAGTCTGCTCCCAGTCTTGTTTTTGCTGACTGTATAGAGCTTCTCCATCTTTGGTTGCAAAGAATATAATCAATCTGATTTCGGTGTTGACCATCTGGTGATGTCCATGTGTAGAGTCTTCTCTTGCATTGTTGGAAGAGGGTGCACAGAAGTGCACCAGCTGCGACAGACCTTGCAGAAGTGTGGCCGAGAGGAGCTGCCCCATGCCTGAAGTCAGGGGCGGCAGCCGAGAGGAGCTGCCCCACGCCCGAGGTCAGGGATGGCGGCCGAGAGGAGCAACCCCACGTGCAAGAAGTGGCTGCTGGGCACAAGAGGGCTGAGAGGAGTTACTCCACATTCAAGGTCAGGAGGGGAGACCTCGTCCAAGTTAAGGAGCAGTGGCTGTGCTTTGCTGGGGTAGCCGTGAAGAGATACTCCATGTCCAAGGTAAGAGAAACCCAAGTAACACAGTAGGTGTTGTGAGAGGGCATCAGAGGGCAGACACACTGAAACCATAATCACAGAAAACTAGCCAATCTGATCACATGGACCACAGCCTTGTCTGACTCAATGAAACTAAGCCATGCTGTGTGGGGCCACCTAAGATGGACAGGTCATGGTGGAGAGGTCTGACAGAATGTGGTCCACTGGAGAAGGGAATGGCAAACCACTTCAGTATTCTTGCCTTGAGAAGCCCATGAACAGTATGAAAAGGCAAAATGATAGGATACTGAAAGGGGAACTCCCCGGCTTGATAGGTGTCCAATATGCTACTGGAGATCAGTGGAGAAATAACTCCAGAAAGAATGAAGGGATGGAGCCAAAGCAAAAACAATACCCAGTTATGGATGTGATTGGTGATAGAAGCAAGGTCTGATACTGTAAAGAGCAATATTGCATGGGAACCTGAAATGTTAGGTCCATGAATCAAGGCAAATTGGAAGTGGTCAAACAGGAGATGGCAAAAGTGAACGTTGACATTCTAGGAATCAGTGAATTAAAATGGACTGGAATGGGTGAATTTAACTCAAATGACCATTATATCTACTATTGTGGGCAGGAATCCTTTAGAAGAAATGGAGTAGCCATTATGGTCAAAAAGAGTCCGAAATGCAGTACTTGGATGCAATCTCAAAAACGACAGAATGATCTCTGTTCATTTCCAAGACAAACCATTCAATATCACGGTAATCCAAGCCTATGCCAGTAACGCTGAAGAAGCTGTAGTTGAACGGTTCTATGAAGGCCTACAAGACCTTTCAGAACTTTAGACCTTTAACACCCCCAAAAGATGTCCTTTTCATTATAGGGGACTGGAATGCAAAAGTAGGAACACCTAGGGTAACACGCAAATCTGGCCTTGGAATACAGAATGAAGTAGGCAAAGGCTAATAGAGTTTTGCCAAGGGAATGCACTGCTCATAGCAAGCACTCTCTTGCAACAATTCAGGGTAAACCAACTAGTAATTATATTGGTTATTTTTTGTCTCCTTGGAGACAAATTGATACTGAGTATGTTCTAATGATAGTTTCTTATATCTTATGATAGCAAATGCGAACATTTATATTATTAGAAATAACATGGCTTAATTTACAGTAAGAGTGTGTTATATTTCTGGGAAATTGGAATTCTGTTTCATTTATTCAAAACAGTCAGCTGTGAATCTTTCGTTTGATGTTTCACTGCATCTTAAGTGCAAAGAAAGAGTTGACATATTGATTTTAGATTGAGACTTTGGAGAAATGTCACAAGACTGTGATAAGACGGAAACCTTTGAGGACAGAGTTTAAATGAATCTACAAGATTGGGTATATGCAGGGAATTTAGTATTTCAAACACAAAACTATTCAAAGAGCTATCTCCATGCTAGTTAAAATTGCCAACTCTTAGTACAACTGCTACTTTGCTGTAAAGTGTCTAACTTAAAAATAAAACTCCATTAAGCTTATAAACAGAATTTTATTGTCTAGCTAAGTGGTATTATAATTTTTCTCTTCTTTTCCAATTATTTAACTTAGAGGATTTAGGATATATTTATTTCTCATTGATGTGACAATAAACTTTTCAGTTAATATTCAAATGCACTAAGATAGGGTTTTCCATAATTACTTCTTATGTATCTTAACTTCTTATTAGTTTGTATTTTTCTACTGTGTATGCTTCTTCAAATGCATTATCAAGCTATTCTTTCCATTAAAATTCATCTCCTCATCTGAATAATTTTCCCAGCTGTCCAAATCCATCTGTATTTTTGATCAAACTGATTTATTATCTCTAGTTTCTAGCATTCTGTTATTGCAGAGTTGGATGTGTACTCTTTATATTTTCTACTGACTGCTTAATGAATATAGTGAATAATATCAATGCACATTCTGATCCCCAGGGACCTTCTTTGATACTTCTATCTTCCAATGAGGCAGAAAATAATTGAAGTTTTCTATTTGCTGGGCTAATTTGTGTATTCTTATTGTGCCATTATTTGTATGCAAGAAAACTGAAACCTCTCATTTAACTAGATTTTTTTTTTCATCTCTCAGCTGTTAGAAAAAGCAGTTAATGGTGTAACATTAGCTAGCAGGTATTGTGTTTAAAAACTACTTTATGGAGTCCTTGCTCAGTTTTATTTAAGCTCAGATCATTTCTCTCTGGTAGCTAAAATGACAAAGTTTTAAATCGTCTAAGATGTGGTACAACAACATTCCCAGCTACTCTATTAAGAAAATATGCCCTAGACATTGGAGAAGGCAATGGCACCTTGCCTGGAAAATCCCATGGACGGAGGAGCCTGGTGGGCTACAGTCCATGGTGTTGCGAAGAGTCAAACACGACTGAGCAATTTCACTTTCACTTTTCACTTTCATGCATTGGAGAAGGAACTGGCAACCCACTCCAGTGTTCTTGCCTGGAGAATCCCAGGGATGGGGGAGCCTGGTGGGCTGCCGTCTATGGGGTCGCACAGAGTCAGACACGACTGCAGTGACTTAGCAGCAGCAGCATGGTGTATTATGCCAACCATTCCCAGTGCAACTTGCAAGCAGACACACACCCATTTTTGTTGTTGTTGCTGCTAATCGATGTTCGGAGATCATTGATCAATGATCAATAAGTGCATATTTGTGCGTGTGTGTGTGTACACAGAGAGAAAAATCAGTAAAATTTTCAGACAAAGAATTATGGAGACCTAGGTCACCATCTCTTCCTGGTTAGATAAGGTGAACTTGCTTGCTTAACTTAAAACAAATTGACTAATCTCTGATGTGGAAAATTGTAGATTTTGAATAAATATCTTTTCCACACATTTCTGGAAATATAAGAAACCTGGTACACTTGGGCACATAATCTCCTTTATCCTACATTTTCAGTTCAGTTCAGTTCAGTCATTCAGTCGTGTCCGACCCTTTGAGACCCCATGAACCACAGCATGCTAGGCCTCCCTGTTCATCACCAACTCCCGGAGTTTACCCAAACACATGTCCATTGAGTTGGTGTTGCCATCCAGTCATCTCATCCTCTGTCATCCCCTTTTCCTCCTGCCCTCAATCTTTCCTAGTATCAGGGTTTTTTTCCAGCCCTTCACATCAGGTGGCCAAAGGATTAAAGTTTCAGCTTCAACATCAGTCCTTCCAATGAACACCCAGAACTGATCTTCTTTAGGATGGTCTGGTTGGATCTCCTTGCAGTCCAAGGGACTCTCAAGAGTCTTCTCCAACACCACAGTTCAAAAGCATCAGTTCTTCTGTACTCAGCTTTCTTTATAGTCCAACTCTCACATCCATACATGACCACTGGAAAAACCATAGCCTTGACTAGATGAACCTTTGTTGACGAAGTAATGTCTCTGTTTTTTAATATGCTGTCTAGGTTGGTCATAACTTTTCTTCCAAGGAGTAAATGTCTTTTAATTTCATGGCTGCAGTCACCATCTGTAGTGATTTTAGAGCTGCAAAAAAATTAAGTTTGAAACTGTTTCCACTGTCTCCCCATCTATTTGCCATGACGTGATGGGACCGGATGCCATGATCTTAGTTTTCTGAATGTTGAGCTTTAAGCCAACATTTTAAATTCTATCAGATCAGCTACATGAGGTATGGGTGCATATATTCTAATGCTATTTTCCCTTCAGAACAGAGAACTTAACAGCTCAAAGTGAGTCTTGCATTATCATGGCCAAGCTCAGCATTATATCTGAGTCTGCCCTTCAAAGCAAATCCTCCCTTCCTTACCTCTGCCTTACTAATTGCTGCTTCTTAGGTACCACTTTCTTCCTTAAGAAAATATTAAGGCAGTGTTCCAAATTTGCAATCTCTAATTGGTCCTACATCTTTATTGCCTATTTCCAAAAAATCTTTAAATTTCAGCTCTAATCAAGAAACTTGATCAGATTCTCAAGAGACTTTATCAAGCAAGACTTGTTTGGAATGAGCATATAATCAGCCCATGGTAAGGTGGCTATATATCTAACACCCAAAATGAAATATTCTGTGATTTGCATTTCAATAAGTATAAATGAGGTGGTAGTGATGATAAAGAAAGCAGTTTCTAAATGGAGAAAATATCTTAAAAAATAAAAGAGGAACACAGAATGCATGTTGGTTAATTTATATGAGATTAAAATAAGAAAGGGAGAATAGATAAAAAGGATACCTAGAATGTCTATTACAGCATGCAAACTCTACTCTGGATTATCCAGGTTAAACTGTATAACCAAGCCAATCCTTGTTATGTTTATAGTTTTAAAACAGCAATTATAAATCCTGTATTGCTACTTGGGTTTAAATATCAAAGTAGACATAAATCCTCTATGAAAGTGGCTTGTTCATAATAGATAAGTGCCCATAAAGTGTTAGCTACATATCACCTTCTGCCCTAGGGAAGTACTTCAGAGGTATTTCTCCAACTGTTTAGATTAAATTAAGACATAATGAGGAGGGCATATTGGAGACAAATTGACATAGATGGCAAAGAACTGGGAACACAGTGGTTAAGTCTAAAAACTCCAGAGAGGAACCCTATGGTATGCCAATTCATTGAATCAGTGAAACTTGTATTAAAGTAGCACAAACATGACAACATTTGCTCAATAAAACCATTATGCTAGCTGTGATATAATGTTAGCCAATATTGGGTATTCACTTTTACTTCTTTAAGAAGCAGCTTTATATATTTATTTACATTTTAAGTTCTTTGAAATGTTGATAGCCTTTAAAACTGTCATAGATCAAACAGTGAAAGTTTGCCTGGGCTTAAGGAAGCTTTTTTTTTTTTTCTTTTCTGGTGACATGACTGGATAATCATTTCCCCAACATTTGTATAATCAATGGAGTATTTAAAAACAATTTGAGAAAAAAATATGGTTTCTCATTATTGCTTAAAAATATGCCATGAAGTTCTCTGGAAAATTCAGTAGAAAAACAAAATCTAGTGTGCATAACAGAAGTAAGGGACAGTAAAAACTATTTGGAGAGAAAAGCAGAGGATATTTTAAAAGCAGAGGATATTGTATCATCAATATTCTTGGTGTCACCACAGCGAATATTATTTTAGGTAAAATACAGAGAATGACAATTCTGTGATTCCAAAGAGCCAGATTCTGAATGAAAGGTTTTAGGAATAACAATCACATTATTTCTCTTGTCCTTTATTTTTAATGTATATACCAAGAATGATATATGAATCAAAAGTTTTCATTGAGTCTGAAAGATATCTTTCCACAAGCATAAACTAAACAAAAACATATTGTAATAACTTTTAATTGGCAGTGTTCTCCTATTGTTCTTTCTTAATAGCAATTACCATAACAGTGTGTCATGCAATTGACTGAGTTTTGAAGTTAATGAAGTATAGAAGCTGCTCAGATCCTAGAAAATAGTGACCTAGAATGTATCGTATGATGAGTATTTTTATGAATATATTCGAGTTTTTCCTTGTCTTTCTCACTAGAGTAGGTATATCAACCAGTAGAAACACCATTGGTGGATGCCGCACAAAGTTACAAGATTCATATGTTTGGGCATGATAGGATATTTGAGTGATACCTCAAAAGTGTGAATTTTTTAATGATTCTAAAAGATGCAATATAACAGTCTTACTTTTCAAAGATTTTCAAATGATGTAAAGTAAGTCTGCTAGGCAAAAAGAAAGCTGAAAAAAAAATCAGAGGAAAATGATTTACATGGCCAAGCATATAGATTAAATGAAAACACAGAGATACTTAGGTCCAAATTTGCTCAATTGTGGCCTCCATTTTGCACCTGCAGTGTGTGGGCACCATTCAAATGAGATAACATCTGGCACATTGTAAGTATAGTAATTGGCTATTGCAGAAGCATTTAAATTGTAGCTGTACTTATGGAGAAGGAGAGAAAACGCAATTAAAAAGATGTGAGTCTAAGATAGATTTAAACTCATACTTTCCGCATAACTTATTTTTCAGAAGAGAGACTGGAGTCAGGTCTGAACAGGATCAAAGAGGGTGCTCAAGGTTATGAAACTATAAGGTGCTCAGTCAGGGACTGGGGGAAAGAGCAGTGTCTTTAAGGATGATCAGATGTAATTACACACATGCTTTTTAGGTGCAAGTTGAAATAACCACTTAAGCTCTGCATTGCAAGCCTTTCATTGTAAAAGTAAAATAATAGAAAGGATGTGGATTTGTAGTGAGAATTATACTAGAATGCTGAAATGTAAGAAGCACGATGAATGGTAGTTTCTTTCCTTAACTTTCCTTTTGCTTTCTTATATTTCTATCTCTATATTTTATACACAGTGATGATAATTTTTATGTATTTAACTTGATTAAGTATGTTTCAATTAGACATAAATTCATGTACTTCATACTCTGGGAACTTGGGAATCATTCATTCTAAACCATGTATCAAAAGCCTCTTGTGTATTAATTTATATGCTAGGTGCTGGAATCACAATTGAGTGAGACAGACATTAATCAACTGAACAAAAATTTGTGATATTACAAAGGTGATCATCACCATGGATAAGCGATACGGTTTATAATACAAGAGGGTGCAGAAGACAAGGAAGTCAGGGAAATATTTAGGGAATTGAAAGAGGAAGAGAAAATACAAACGCAAAAGGCAAAGGAAGAACATAAAAGCAAGAGGAAAAGATAAAAAAAGCCTTCTGGCAGAAAGGAGCACTATATATATGAAATCAAGAGAACATGTTTGGTATTAAGTTGGATATGGATGAAACATTACATACTTGAAAAACTTATAGAAATCTTTATCAGATTATGTGGAAAAAATAGCAGAGTTATCTATATAGGGTTGAAAACATGAGCTATGTTCAAAATGTGTTTGAAATTTTATAACTGTGAAAGTATTTCTTAAAATGAAAATTATACCAATAATAGACATTTTGAGGGCAATGAGATTAGTTTAAGTCATGATGACATCCTGTTGAATTCCAAGGTCTAAATTTGGAAGAGATAAAATATAAACATGAGTGGTACTCTAGAATTTGGCGAGACAGATGTTCACACATACAGCTCTCTTCTGCCTGATTATTCCTACTTTTCTCAGTACTTAGTTCAGTGGATGTCAGAAAGAGAACTGGAGAAGAGAAAAGTTTCACTACTAAGCTGGACTAAACTATCATTTCTGGGAGAGATTGTACAAATACAGTAGTACCATTAATATATGCGTGTGGATGTATACCCACACAATATCCACATGAAATATTGATGTAATAAGAGAAATGCAGCTGTCGAGAAACCGTCCAAAATCTGAGCTGGAATATGGATATTTTGCAAGGTTACAAATCCTAAGGAAAGTAAAAAAAAAAAAAATGTATAAATTAGACAAATGATAGTGTTTTAATTAAATGAAAACCTTATTGCAAATTGTTTACCAGACTCAACCTATTCTGCTCAGAGAATATATTAATATGTCACACATTTATGTCTTAACAAGAATGTGTGCCTGTGTGCTCAGTCACTTCAGTTGGGAGTCATGTCTGGCTCTTTATGACCCCTTATGGACCATAGCCCACCAGGCCCCTCTGTCTATGCAATTTCCCAGGCAAGGATACTGGAGTGGGTTGCCATATCCTTCTCCAGGGGATCTTACAGGGATCAAACCCAGAGTCTCCTGAGTCTCCTGCATTTCAGGAAGATTCTTTAACACAGAGCCACAGGGGAAACCCATTTTTAATAAAAACAAGCTTCCCCAATCCACTGTCAAAAAGATAAACAACACCTAGAAAGAAAATCCAACTATTTAACAAAATTAACACTTGGGCTGCGAAGAGATCAAACCAGTCAATCCAGAAGGAAAGCAGTCCTGAATATTTATTGGAAGGACTGATACTGAAGCTGAAACTTCAATACTTTGGCCACCTGATGTAAAGAACTGATTCATCGCAAAACATCTTGATGCTGGGAAAGATTGAAGGTGGGAGAAGGGGAAGACAGAGGATGAGATGATTGGATGACATCACCAACTCAATGGACATGAATTTGAGTAAGCTCCGGGAGTTGGTGATGGACAGGGAAGCTTGCATGCTTCAGTCCATGGGGTCACAAAGAGTCGGACATGACTGAGTAGCTGAACTGAACTGAACACTATTTTACAACAAAACTCTGAATTTTGTGAGATAAATATTACTATTCTGATATTGAACATAGTGAAATGTGGATCTTATTTAACTTAGATGTCCAAAGTCATAAAGTTATTGAATCTGGCACATAATAATTATATGATAAATATTTATTTAGAGTACAAGATAGAATGTGCAAAGGCATGAGGACACAGAGGAAGATAGGAGCTAGAAGATGAAGACCCTTGTGCAGCTTATTCAGATGTACTCTAGGAGCAACAGTTTAGTTTGTAATAAAAGTGGTTAAACAATAAAGTTTACAGAGACTTAACATGGAAAAAAATTTTATGGAAAAAAGTCAATATACGTAGAGACATCAACTGGTTTCAGTGGTATTGGAAATAAAAACATCACTAGGAAATATGCTTAAGACATTGTTGGAAGTCATTGTATGGGGTTGAAAAGAATAATTCTAGAGATTTTGACTGCAGTAACTAATGGTGTTGTAGTACAGTCCTGGAGTAAGGAAACCATTGTAGAAGAGAGAGTTAGCAGATGCCATAATAAGCTTTGCTCATATAGAGTTTGAAATGTCTAACAGACATCAAGTGGATATTTGTATTGGATATTTAAATAGAAGGATCTGACACTAAGGACAAAAGCCTGGAAAGCCTAAATTTAAACAAAAAAACATAAATAAATAAAACTGGAAAAACAATATTAAGGCAATAATGCTCACAGTCATTGTCACCCTGCTTATTTAACTTATATGCAGAGTACATCATGAAAAACGCTGGACTGGAAGAAACACAAGCTGGAATCAAGATTGCCGGGAGAAATATCAATCACCTCAGATATGCAGATGACACCACCCTTATGGCAGAAAGTGAAGAGGAGCTAAAAAGCCTCTTGATGAAAGAGGAGAGAGAAAAAGTTGGCTTAAAGCTCAACATTCAGAAAACGAAGATCATGGCATCTGGTCCCATCACTTCATGGGAAATAGATGGGGAAACAGTGGAAACAGTGTCAGACTTTATTTTCGGGGGCTCCAAAATCACTGCAGATGGTGACTGCAGCCATGAAATTAAAAGACGCTTACTCCTTGGAAGAAAAGTTATGACCAACCTAGATAGCATATTCAAAAGCTGAGACATTACTTTGCCGACTAAGGTCCGTCTAGTCAAGGCTATGGTTTTTCCTGTGGTCATGTATGGATGTGAAAGTTGGACTGTGAAGAAGACTGAGTGCCGAAGAATTGATGCTTTTGAACTGTGGTGTTGGAGAAGACTCTTGAGAGTCCCTTGGACTGCACAGAGATCCAACCAGTCCATTCTGAAGGAGATCAACCCTGAGATTTCTTTGGAAGGAATGATGCTAAAGTTGAAACTCCAGTACTTTGGCCACCTCATGCGAAGAGTTGACTCATTGGAAAAGACTCTGATGCTGGGAGGGATTGGGGGCAGAAGGAGAAGGGGACGACCGAGGATGAGATGGCTGGATGGCATCACGGACTCGATGGACGTGAGTCTGAGTGAACTCCGAGAGATGGTGATGAACAGGGAGGCCTGGCGTGCTGAGATTCATGGGGTCGCAAAGAGTCGGACACGACTGAGCGACCGTACTGAACTGAACTGAATGCTCACAGTCTTTCCTTTGAAGAGGCTTTGAGATGGCTTTCTAATTCTGAATCTCAGAGCAACCCTGCCTATGGCAAATATTGCAGATTGGTTTGATCAACATCACTTTCTGTAAACTAGAGAATGGAAAGATGAAATCTCATTTTCCACACTCTTGAAGCTAAGTTTTCAAAAGTGACAGATTTCTACCAAACAGATTCTCATGCAAGACTTGGAAGGCAGAACTAAGGTTATAGGACAGAGGCCATGAGGCTTCTCTAGCAAGTCAAGTCAGAAAGTTTTTCTTTTTCTTTCCTCGTTCCTCCTCTCTCTGTCTTTCTAATAGCAGCTCTATAAGGATCTCTGTTCTCCAGTTTTGGCATCATGGGGCTTGAAGACGAGCTGGGGCAGGCTCACAGAGCCTCAGCCCCGGATCTTGGCCACTGTGGACCCCTCTGGCAAGTCCACTAAAAGACGAGAATCTTGGCCTTATAAGGCTAACCCCCACTTCCACCTACAGACCCACTCTTGTAACCCTGCACCCACTTCCCCTTCCATTTCCAGACCGGGAGTGGGTACGGGGACTCTCAGCCACAGAGGGAATTGGGAGAGTCCTTGTGAAGGCAGAAGGGAAGGCATCTTCAACAGTCTAATGTTTCCTTGATTGTTATCTTTTCAAACCTAATATTTGTGGTTCGGGTGCTGCTACTAGTGAGTTTCCATGTGAGGCTTATGGAAACCTTGGCCAATACCAGCTGGCCACTCCCCCTCGCTGGCGGGCAGGGTACTGGCTTTCCTGTTATTAATTAGCTGGAAATTGCATGTAAATGTGTCCAGGCCTATAAAGTGTTCTCTGATCCAGGGCTTCCTGCTCAATGGACACCAGATTACAGGCTGCAGGTGATGGAGTAGCCAAAGAGAGAGGACCAAAAAGCTACTGCTATTGCAGGATTTCAAAAGAATATTTTGTTGGTATAATTAGATAGTTCTCCTGTTTACATTGTTTCTGGAAACTGAGCATACAAATTTAGTATCCAAATAATAATATTTTTAAATAAATTATTTTTTCCTCTTATTCTACAGTACATTTTATTGTTAGCCATTAAAAATCCTCTCCTAATGAGAACTAATTAAGCATTTTTTTGAATTTCAAGATGTCAGCTATAGAGTATTAAATACAGGAGCTTCTAAGCTCCACAGGTCACCCATCCATGAAGCCACTCCCAGCTGGAGTGTGAAACAGCTAGGTGGTTTGATGTGGACAGAGTAGGGTTCCAGAAACAGGCATTTCAAACTCCACTATCTTGGAGCTTTGCTGTCTACAACAGCTTCTATTTGCTGAGTCAGCAAAAGAGGGGCAGGACAATCACGCTTGAGCTTGTTTCTGCCCCACTAAAAGTGTTACTTGCTATTTCACTTAATAGGCCATTGGTCCAAATTAGCCACGGCCTCTCTCTTAACTGAGGAGTGCTGGGAGATACAAGAATGCAATTTTAAATGTGTGAACATTATATTTGCTAAAAATCCCAATGTACACCAGCAGAAGTCTCAGATAGTCCGTGAAATCTACTAACTCTAGACTACAGGCTAAGCTATTAGGCTTATCCCAAGAGAAGGCAATTGCACCCCACCCCAGTACTCTTGCCTGGAAAATCCCATGTACAGAGGAGCCTGGTAGGCTGCAGTCCATGGGGTCACTAAGAGTTGGACACAACTGAGCGACTTCACTTTCACTTTTCATTTTCATGCATTGGAGAAGGAAATGACAACCCACTCCAGTGTTCTTGCCTGGAGAATCCCAGGGACAGAAGAGCCTGGTAGGAGGCTGTCTATGGGGTCGCACAGAGTCGGACATGACTGAAGTGACTCAGCAGCAGCAGCAGCAGCAAGAATGTACAATGACACCAGCGTGGTCTTTGCCATCACCAGCATGAATGGGGCATGGAAACAGCATGGGAGGGGCCTCTGGAGTTGTGGAAGGAGGACTGATCCCACAGGCTACTGACTGACTTCGGATGCTGGGGCTATGGATTTGGAGTGCAATCTCTAGAACAGCTGGCTAAATAAACATAAACTTCTCCCTTTTCCTGTAGTTGAAGGATTGTTTAAGGTGTAGAACCTCCAAAGCATTGGCATTTCAAATACTTCTGTTTTCAAATCTCCTTTGTATAAGAAGGCTTGAAAAAGTTTCTCTTTTTAAAAAAACTTTGTGAAGGGCTACTGGTGAGAAAAGGGCTGGAATTTACTAATTATAGTCAATTTTCTTAATAATTTTACAGATATTTTATCTCCTGTTTATATAATCTAAACTCATTTTAATAGTAGTTTAATTAAACTTAATTATGAAGGCAGATAATTTAGGAAAAATACAATATGCAATATGTATTGTAACCATACTCAGAGTATGTAACCATACTCTGTCCACAAATACATATGCAATATGTAACAAAGCCAAAGATAAGTCACCTATCTATTATTAGGTATTTCAAAACATCTATATCACTTTTTTAAAATTTATGGAGTGTGCTTAAGCCCCCACCCCTCCAAATGTTGGCTTTTGCAAAGACACAAGTACCAGAATTTGACATAGTTACATGTCTGACTGGTATATTTGCGTGGTGGTCATACCATTTGACATGATTTCAGGAGATTTAAGGTTTACTTGGTTTAGTCTCTAGATGTGTAACCTTTAAAAGTCACATCATCACCCATCAAACTTTTCTAATATTTTATACAGCACCATTTTACTCTTGATTTGATCTGACCCTTATGTAGTTAGATGTCCCAGAGCAGATTATAGGCTGCCAAAGGTTATATTTTGCTCTTTTTTATTTCCATGTTTAGTCACATGTAGAGTTTCACTGCAATCTTCTTGAAAACTTTGATATTCCTTAATACTACTTCATGCTAATATGTTGTCTAAGATTTTTAAAATTTTGTAAAACTAAATGTTGTATATTTGATTAGCTGTCACACATTTAAGTGTCATAATTAGATTTAATTTGTATTTATTCAGTTTTTATTTTAAGAATATTAATGTAAGCATATTTTAATGGAGAGAATCGGAAAGTGAGTTTGGAAGGAATTCAACACAAAAAGCAGACAAATAATACACTGTAAGATTCAGTTGCAACTAAAATAAGTTAGAGCATTTGGCTTGTAAGATATCCAACCATGAACTATTAACATTTTCTTTCAATTGGCTACATATTTCAAAAAAAAAAAAAAGGAAATTTTTTTTAAGTGTTTTTAACTAAACATTTTTCACTAAATGTCCTGAAATCTATAAATGAGTTAAATTTTATCCTTCTTATGATTTCAACCACTGAAGTTGTCTTTATTTTAAAATTAATTATAAAGTCCTATACACAAAGATANTCTATAATTTTGCTTTTCTTAATTTTACTAGCAACACAATTGGTGATTCTTTAATTGAGAGTTCTTTTTTATTTTCTTCTGAGAAATCATTAATTTTCCAGTTTTATTTTTGCTTTCTTTTCTATATTTCTTTCTTTCTTACCAATTCACAGATGTCAAAATAGAAAACACTTTTATTTAGAAAGTTAGGTAACTGATATACCCAAAGATCATGTCATACAACTCACCTATATAAGCTAAACACTCAAAATACAAACTGAAACTTCAGCAAGTATGGCAAAAACCACCATAATAATGTAAAGTAACTAGCCTCCAATTAAAATAAATAAATTAATTTTAAAAATAATATCTTCATTCTCTTTCTATGAAATTACAATAAACATATAGAATGTGATGATTAAATCAACAAGTCCAAGGTACAGAATACTATTAAGCATTTGTGATACATCCATAAATATTTTTCAATAAATCCTATTTATTTTGTAAAGAGTCAGACACGACTGAGCGACTGAACTGAACTGATAATTATTTTATTATCCAGCTCTATATTCTTTTCAAGGCTTTGACTATGTGGATCACAATAAAGTGTGGAAAATTCTGAAAGAGATGGAAATATCAGACCACCTGACCTGCCTCTTGAGAAATCTGTATGAAGCAACAGTTAGAACTGGACATGGAACAACAGACTGGTTCCAAATCAGGAAAAGGTCAAAGCTGTATATTATCACCCTGATTATTTAACTTATATGCAGAGCAAATCATGAGAAACACTGGGCTAGAGGACGCACAAGCTGGAATCAAGATTGCAAGGATAAATATCAATAACTTCAGATATGCAGATAACACCAGCCTTATGGCAGAAAGTGAAGAAGAAGAACAAATAAGCCTCTTGATGAAAGTGAAAGAGGAGAGTGAAAAAGTTGGCTTAAAGTTCAACATCCAGAAAACTAAGGTCAGGGCATCCAGTCCTGTCACTTCATGGCAAATAGATGGAGAAACAGTGGAAACAGTGTCAGACTTTATTTTCTGGGGCTCCAAAATCACTGCAGATGGTGATTGCAGCCATGAAATTAAAGATGCTTACTCCTTGGAAGGAAAGTTAAGACCAACCTAGACAGCATATTAAAAAGCAGAGACATTACTTTGCTAACAAAGGTCCATCTAGTCAAGGCTATGGTTTTTCCAGTGATCATGTGTGGATGTGAGAATTGGACTATAAAGAAAGCTGAGTGCAGAAGAATTGATGCTTTTGAACTGTGGTGTTGGAGAAGACTCTTGAGAGTCCCTTGGACTGCAAGGAGATCCAACCAGTCAATCCTAAAGGAAATTAGTCCTGAATATTCATTTGAAAGACTGATGTTGAAGCTGAAGCTCCAATAATTTGGCCACCTGATGCAAAGAGCTGACTCATTGGAAAAGACTTTGATGCTGGGAGGGATTGGAGGCAGGAGGAGAAGGGGACGAGATTGTTGGATGGCATCACAGACTCAGTGGACATAAGTTTTAGTAAAATCCTGGAGCTGGTGATGGACAGGGTAGCCTGGCATGCTGCAATCCATGGGGTTGCAAAGAATTGGACATTTGCAATAGTTACAGTGCAATACTTACATTTGCAATAGTTGCCAGTATATGATTGAATTCTTAATTCTTAGCATATCCAAGGATGTACAGAAAGCTATTCTGTTTCTCCCTTCATGTTGCAAAGACAAGAAGCTCTTTCTGTATTTCTGGCTTGCTGGAAACAGTTGTAATCGTATCCATAAAATGTAATAGTTTGTTTTATTTTTTGATCCTCAGCTGTTAAAAAAAGAAAAAAGTAATGGCATAACAGTAGCTAGCAGGTGTTGTGTTCAGAAACTACAAACATTGGTCATATACTTTTAACGACAAACTACAACCAAGATACAAAAATTTTGTAATGTGGCTAATTCTTAGATATACAGTCTTCTAAACTATCACTAAAATCTGTTTGATTTTTTGCATCTATAAAATATATTTTTAAATCTTTTAATATTATTGCATTGTCAATGAACTAAAATCTAAAACTCTGGTTCATTTAAGGTTTTGCTAATTTTTGACAACTAAAGTGAATTGAATTTGACTGAATTTCTTGTGGTAATACCTGTTTATAATGCTGGCAATAAATGGCTACCATGTGCATATCTATTAATAATATCATGAACATATTTTAAACTACAAAATACATTCTAGGCAGGAGTAAGAGGGTATAATTGGATTGGTTAAGGTCACTTATATAAAAAAAACAAGGATAATAAAATCTGCAAGACAGGCTAATTTAAATTCCTAAATCTTCTGTATTTATATGATATTTTTGGGCAGTGGGGGTGATATAGGAAATCATTTTTAATGTACAATATACAAACTCTAAACTTGGTGATTTTATAATGAAAATATAGTAACTTCACTTATTATGAAGTTGGATTAACTTTCAAATATAATCAAACATTTAATGTAAAATTTAATCCTTTAAAGTTTTTACATTGAGCTTTTTTTCTTTTTTTGTTTTGGGCAGTGGGGGTGATATAGGAAATCATTTTTAATGTACAATATACAAACTCTAAACTTGGTGATTTTATAATGAAAATATAGTAACTTCACTTATTATGAAGTTGGATTAACTTTCAAATATAATCAAACATTTAATGTAAAATTTAATCCTTTAAAGTTTTTACATTGAGCTTTTTTTCTTTTTTTGGGGGGTATCCTCAGAAGTACTAGAATAAAGGCTTGTTGCAGCAAGTTACTAATCATCCAGTTGGTTAAATACCAGATTGTGATCTCTTTCAGAGTCATTGTTTCCAGTGACATGCCCTTCCACCCATCCCTTTTGTTTAAGAGCATTTAAAAAGCTCAGGAACTTCTCAGAGAACAGGAGGGATCACAGATCCCCAAGTGGGTTCACTGTTAAGATTTTCTGATGCATTATGGAAAGGGATTTACTGGTAGCTTACTTCCTCATTTGTCCTTTAAAACTCCTCTGCCAATTGTGCAATTAAGTTCAATTCTATAGCTTCTGAAGAGAAACTTTTGCTCCTAAAACAGGTAGTGATCATATTATTAGAGCAGAAAATTAAATGTGTTGGTAAAGAATCTGCCTGAAATGCAGGGTACCCGAGTTCAAACAACTGGTTCAAACTTTTGAAAGGGGTACAACAAGGGTATATATTATCACCCTGTTTATTTAACTTGTATACAAAGTACATCATGTGAAATGCCAGGCTGGATGAATCACAAGCTGGAATCAAGACTGCCAGGTGGAGTGTTAGCTACTTCAAATATGCACATGATACCACTGTAATGGCAGAAAGTGAAGAGGAACTAAAAAACCTCTTATTGAGGATAAAAGAGGTGAGTGAAAAAAAGCTGGCTTAAAACTCAACATTCAGAACATGATTATGGCATCTGGTCCCATTACTTCATGGCAAATAGAAGGGGGAAAAGTGGCAGCAGTGACAGATTTTATTTTGGGGAGCTCTAAAGTCACTGTGGATTGTGACTGCAGCCATGAAGTTAAAAGACACTTGCTCCTTGGAGAAAAGCCAAGACCAACCTAGACAGTGTATTAAAAAGCAAGGACATCACTTTGCTGTCAAAGATTTGTATAGTCAAAGCTGCGATTTTTCCAGTAGTCACATATAGATGTGAGAGATAGACCATTAAGAAGACTGAGTACCAAAAACCTGATACTTTTGAATTCCCTCTACAGTCATTCACCTGTCTTGTCTGTACAATGTGTTACGTCATTTCAATCTGGCCAGTGACCTGTCTAGAACTAAAGACATTAATATTTAATCATCCCTAGTCACTGCAAATGGTGACTGCAGCCATGAAATTAAAAGACGCTTACTCCTTGGAAGAAAAGTTATGACCAACCTAGATTGGTCACAAAGAGTCGGACATGACTGAGTGACTGAACTGAACTGAACTGAGTCACCTTCCAAGCAGTGGCAATTGTCACCACTCCCTTCATATCAGTAGTTCTTGATTATGTGATATTTAGTTAGGTGATGGATTTCAATTCTCAGTGCAGGGCTGTGTGATGAGAAATAGTCAGGTTCTATAACAGCAACATAGAAAATGTCAGTATGAGAGATTGCCCACTATGTGTTTTCTTACCACCACCACCCCACCTCCCCCACCATTTAAAGCCATTAACAGCTGTTCCTATTAGCCCCATTTTGCAGATGTAAAAGCTGAGGTTGAGAGGTTGGAAAAATCATTGACTATCAAACATCAACTAGTAATTAAGCTCTCATCTGTCTGACTTCAGGTCAAATTCAAGGATAATGGGAAGACTTTACATTCTCTCAAACAAATAATATTACAAGAGGGAGGAAAAAATAGTGTCAGCTTCCACACAATAAACTCAATGCCTCCTCAACTTGTTCTCAGCATTTTAGTGAAAAGATTTATTCAGGATCCCCAAGCAATTTCAATAAAAGTCCAACTGGCTCGAAAATGTATATTTCAGCACTAAATGATAAAAATCTTAAAAAGCACTTTTAAACTCACATTGATATAGTAATGGCATCATTATATTTACAGGCTGATACGGTGTGAAAATAAGTGTGTTTTATGGATACAATACTTTTTACCAATCACATGGAGCTAATCATCAGATTAGTTAACCTGACTTATGGCAAAACTTATCCTGACTTTTGCTGTGTAAAAAGGAGAAAGGCACAAATCAACAGAAAACTGGAGATGACTTAGAAACAGCCTTATCTTCAAAATGCCTAATTTTGGTGAGTTGTGCTTTCACCATACTTTTCAGCAATATAGCTTTTTTAAGTGATTATTTTTTTTCTTTGGCAAAGAAGAAATAAGTATACGAATAAAGGAAAACTTCGGTACTGGAGAAATGAAGACTTTCCAATCTACTTTCCATCTACTAGGTACAACATAGTTACTTGTATAGTCAACTGCTCTCCCAACTCTTAAAGCCATAACAAGATTTTTTTGTTGAATACTGAAGTAAATGAGTATACGAATAAAGGAAAACTTCGGTACTGGAGAAATGAAGACTTTCCAATCTACTTTCCATCTACTAGGTACAACATAGTTACTTGTATAGTCAACTGCTCTCCCAACTCTTAAAGCCATAACAAGATTTTTTTGTTGAATACTGAAGATGAAATGATACTTGAAGTAAAATGTCACATATAGTGTCGAGACCAGCTCGACAGGCAGGGTTTCTGAAAGCGTGATAGGGCGGAAGAAAGAGAAACAAGACACAAGAATTCAGAGAAAAGCGAGGATCGGGGGACCAACATCCAAGGGCTCCAAGGTGAAGGTGCCGAAACTGAATCCAAGCCAATTTGTTATACTTTCAGCCATGAAGGAAAAAATATGCGGGGAGTTAAGCTAAAACTCATGTGGCCTTCAGGGCCAAAGAACAAAGTGATCATTAACCACTGAGTAACTAAGAAAGAGTAATCAATAACAAATCATAACTTAATATTCTCATTTATAGATTTTCCACCAGATTCGTAAAACATGTGACTCTGAGACGCCAGTTGAGAAACAGTCTGGGGTCGATTTTCTGACCCCTGGATCATATCTTGTTTTCAAGACGATGAACTATCCCCTCTGGACTTGTTCCAAGATTCTCATGCCTTATAGCATCCAATTTATCAGTAATTATAAATTTCTTTTGTGGCCCTTGCTGGGACCTGCTTTTCTTTTATTCTTCCCGTCTCCTACATATAGCAGGTATCGAAATACAGTCATTTAAATAAATGGTAAATTAACTTTCTTGTTTCTGAGAATTGACCCACTGATTCAAATTGTCTGACTTTTATCAGGCAGAGTGGGAGTAACTTCATCATAACATCCATTTGACCAGAGTACCCCCATTGGAGGCTATATATTTTATTTTTTTCACTATTTCCAAGTTTACTCACTGCCAATAATAATCTACCTTTGTCTTTACTCTCCTTTTAGTATAGAACTGCCTTCATATTTAAACTCTAGTTATTCTTCAAATCCCATCTTAATCCACCTCATCTGAGAAATCCAGTGAACATGCTGTTTTGAGCATATTGTTATTATATCATAGCCTATCCCATTCAGTATGCAATCTTTCCTCTGTTGACTTATAGTGTCCATCATTTTTGCACATAGAATAATTTTTTAAAAGAAAACAAACCATCTGCTTTAAGAAATGGGCAAAAGAACTTGCTAAACTTTTTTCCAAAGAAGATAGATCAATAGGTACATGAAAAAATCCACAATATCACTAATCATTATGAAATGCAAGTCAACCCCATAATAGGATAGCACCTCATAATATAATGACCATTATAAAAAACAAAACAAAGCTAGAAATGGCAAGTGTTCATAGGATGTGGGAAAAAGGGAACCCTTGTGCACCATTGGTAGGGATGTAAGTTGGTGCAGCATTAGAGAAAACAGCATATGGAGGGTTTTAAAAACCGAAAAGAGAACTATCATGTGATCTAGTGATCCTACTTGTGTGTCTATAACTGAAGTAAATGAAATTATTATATCAAAGAGATATTTGTACTCCCGTGTTCATTGCAATATTATTCATAGTAACAAAGTGGTGGAACAAATGTTCATCCGTGGATGAACGGATAAAGAGGATGTGGTGTATATATATTCTAACAATCTAATGTAATAATAATACAGCAATTAAAAAAAAAAAAGGTGAACTCATAGAAATAGTAGAATGGTGGTTACCAGGGGCTGAAAGGTGGGGGAAATGGGGAGAAGTTGTTCAAAGCATATAAACAACCAGCAGCAAGATAAAAAAGATTTGAGGAGCTAATGTATAGCATGTGTGCTAAGTTATTTTAGTCATGTCTGACTTCTTGCATCCCCATGGACTATAAGCTGCTAGACTCCTCTGTCCAGTGGATTTTCCAGGCAAGAATACTGGAGTGGGTTGCCATTTCCTTTTCCAGGGGATCTTCCTGACCCAGAGGTTGAATGTGTGTCTCATATCTGCTGCATTGACAGGCAGGTTCTTTACCACTAGTGCAACTGGGAAGCCCCAATGCATAGCTTAGTGAGTCTAATTAACAATACTGTATTATATACTTGAGTGTTGTTAAGAGAGTAAATTTAAAGTGCTATCATGACACACATAAAAATATAATTATGTAACGAGATGGGAGTGTTAACTAACTTTATTGTCAATCGTTTTGCAACATATCAGTTCAGTTCAGTCACTCAGTTGTGTCCGACTTTTTGTGACCCCATGAATCGCAGCATGCCAGGCCTCCCTGTCCATCACCATCTCCCAGAGTTCACTCAAACTCACGTCCATCGAGTCAGTGATGCCATCCAGCCATTTTATCCTCTGTCGTCCCCTTCTCCTCCTGCCCCCAATCCCTCCCAGCATCAGAGCCTTTTCCAATGAGTCAACTCTTCGCATGAGGTAGCCAAAGTACTGGAGTTTCAGCTTTAGCATCATTCCTTCCAAAGAAATTCCAGGGCTGATCTCCTTCAGAATGGACTGGTTGGATCTCCGTGCAGTCCAAGGGACTCTCAAGAGTCTTCTCCAACACCACAGTTCAAAAGAATCAATTCTTTGGTGCTCAGCCTTCTTCACAGTCCAACTCTCACATCCATACATGACCACTGGAAAAACCATAGACTTGACTAGATGGACCTTTGTTGGCAAAGTGATGTCTCTGCTTTTCAATATGCTGTCTAGGTTGGTCATAACTTTTCTTCCAAGGAGTAAGCATCTTTTAATTTCATGGCTGCAGTCACCATCTGCAGTGATTTTGGATTTGGAGAATTTTAAGCATTACTTTACTAGCATGTGAGATGAGTGCAATTGTGCAGTAGTTTGAGCATTCTTTAGCACTGCCTTTCTTTGGGATTGGAATGAACTGACCTTTTCCAGTCCTGTGGCTACTGCTGAGTTTTCCAAATTTGCTGGCAGATTGAGTGCAGCAATTTCACAGCATCGTCTTTTAGGATTTGAAATAGCTCAACTGGAATGCCATCACCTCCACTAGCTTTGTTTGTAGTGATGCTTTCTAAGGCCCACTTGACTTAGCACTCCAGGATGTCTGGCTCTAGGTGAGTGATCGTACCGTCATGATTATCTTGGTCGTGAAGATCTTTTTTGTACAGTTCTTCTGTGTATTCTTGCCACCTCTTCTTAATATCTTCTGCTTCTGTTAGGTTCATACATTTTCTGTCCTTTATCGAGCCCATCCTTGCTTTAAATGTTCCCTTGGTATCTCTAATTTTCTTGAAGAGATCTCTAGTCTTTCCCATTCTGTTCTTTTCCTCTATTTCTTTGCATTGATCCCCGAGGAAGGCTTTATTAGCTCTCCTTGTTGTTCTTTGGAACTCTGCATTTAGATGCTTGTATCTTTCCTTTTCTCTTTTGCTTTCTGCTTCTCTTCTTTTATTTATCATATTGCACTGCTGACGTTCAAAAAGTTAAGATCATGGCATCCACTCCCATCACTTCATGGCAAAACAGTTGCAGAAAAAATGGAAACAGTGACAGATTTCATTTTATTGGGTCCCAAAATCACTGTGGATGGTGACTGCAGCCATGAAGTTAAGAAACTTACTCCTGGTAAGGAAAGCTATGACAAACCTAGACAGTGTATTAACAATCACTTTGCCTAAAAAGGTCTATATAGTCAAAACTATGTTTTTTTCAGTAGTCATGTACAAATGTGAGAGTTAGACCATAATAAAGAAGGCTGAGCACTGAAGAATTGATGCTTTCACACTGTCATGTTGTATAAGAGTCTTGAAAGTCTCTTGGACAACAAAGAGTTCAAACCAGGCAATCCTAAAGGAAATCAACCCTGAATATTCATTGAAAGGAGTGATGCTGTAGCTGAAGCTTCAGTTCTTTGGCCACATGATGCACAGAGCTGTCTCACTGAAAAATGCATTGATGCTGGGAAAGATTAAAGGCAGAAGGAGAAGGGGATGATAGAGGATGAAATGGCTGGATGGCATTACCAATTCAATGGACATGAGTTTGAACAAACTCTAGGAGATAGTGAAAGACAGGGAAGTCTGGTGTGCTGTATCCATGAGGTTGCAAAGAGTTGGACATGACTGAGCAACTGAACAGCAACAACACATTACACACCTAAGTTAAATGTCAATAATATCTCAGTCAACCTGGGGTGAGAGGAAATTAAAAGAAAGAATAACTATCATGTGGTGTTCAGTTCAGTCGCTCAGTCATGTCTGACTCTTTGCAACCCCATGAATCGCAGCACGCCAAGCCTCCCTGTCCATCATCAACTCCCAGAGTTCACTCAGACTCACGTCCATCGAGTCAGTGATGCCATCCAGCTATCTCATCTTCTGTCATCCCCTTCTCCTACCCCCAGTCCCTCCCAGCATCAGAGTCTTTTCCAATGAGTCAACTCTTCACATGAGGTGACCAAAGTACTGGAGTTTCGCTTTAGCATCATTCCTTCCAAAGAACACCCAGTACTGATCACCTTTAGAATGGACTGGTTGGATCTCCTTGCAGTCCAAGGGACTCTCAAGAGTCTTCTCCAACACCACAGTTCAAAAACATCAATTCTTCGGTGCTCAGCTTTCTTCACAGTCCAACTCTCACATCCATACATGACTACTGGAAAAACCATAGCCTTGACTAGATGGACCTTTGTTGGCAAAGTAATGTCTCTGCTTTTGAAAATGCTTTCTAGGTTGGTCATGACTTTTCTTCCAAGGAGTAAGCATCTTTTAATTTCTTGGCTGCAATAACCATCTGCAGTGATTTTGGAGCCCCAAAAAATAAAGTCTGACACTGTTTCCACTGTTTCCCCATCTATCTCCCATGTAGTAATGGGACCAGATGCCATGATCTTCATTTACTGAATGTTGAGCTTTAAGACAACTTTTTCACTCTTCTCTTTCACTTTCATCAAGAAGCTTTTTAGTTCCTCTTCACTTTCTGCCATAAGGGTGGTGTCATCTGCATATCTGAGGTTATTGATATTTATCCCAGCAATCTTGATTCCAGCTTGTGTTTCTTCCAGTCCAGCATTTCCCATGATGTACTCTGCATATAAGTTAAATAATCAGGGTGACAATATACAGCCTTGACGTACTCCTTTTCCTATTTGGAACCAGTTTGTTGTTCCATGTCCAGTTCTAACTGTTGCTTCCTGACTTGCATACAGATTTCTCAAGAGGCAGATCAGGTGATCTGGTATTCCGATTTCTTGAAGAATGTTCCTCAGTTTATTGTGATCCACACAGTCAAAGGCTTTAGCATAGTCAATAAAGCAGAAATAGATGTTTTTCTGGAACTCTCTTGCTTTTTCCATATTCCAGCGGATGTTGGCAGTTTGATCTCCGGGTCCTCTGCCTTTTCTAAAACCAGCTTGAACATCTGGAAGTTCACAGTTCACATATGGCTGAAGCTTGGCTGGAGAATTTTGAGCATTACTTTACTAGCGTGTGAGATGAATGCAATTGTGCAGTAGTTTGAGCATTCTTTGGCATTGCCTTTCTTTGGGATTGGAATGAAAACTGACCTTTTCCAGTCCTGTGGCCACTGCTGAGTTTTCCAAATGTGCTGGCATATTGATTGCAGCACTTTCATAGTATCATCTTTTGGGATTTGAAATAGCTCAACTGGAATGCCATCACTTCCATTAGCTTTGTTCGTAGTGATGCTTTCTAAGGCCCACTTGACTACACATTCCAGGATGTCTGGCTCTAGGTGAGTGATCACACCATCGGGATTACCTTGGTCATGAAGATCTTTTTTTTACAGTTCTTCTGTGTATTCTTGCCACCTCTTCTTAATATCTTCTGATTCTTTTAGGTCCATACCATTTCTGTCCTTTATCAATCCCATCTTTGCATAAAATATTCCCTTGGTATCTCTAATTTTCTTGAAGGAATCTGTAGTCTTACCAATTCTGTTGTTTTCCTCTATTTCTTTGCATTGATCACTGAGGAAGGCTTTCTTATCTCTCCTTGCTATTCTTTGGAACTCTGCATTCAGAGACTTATATTTTTCCTTTTCTCCTTTGCTTTCCACTTCTCTTCTTTTCACAGCTATTTGTAACGCCTCCCTAGACAGCCATTTTGCTTTTTTTGCATTTCTTTTCCATTTGAATGATCTTGATCCCTGTCTCCTGTACAATGTCACGAACCTCCATCCATAGTTCATCAGGCAGTCTATGTGATCTAATCCCTTAAATCTATTTCTCACTTCCACTGTATAATCATACAGGATTTGATTTAGGTAATACCTGAATAGTCTAGTGGTTTTCCCTACTTTCTTCATTTTAAGTCTGAATTTGACAATAAGGGGTTCATGATCTGAGCCACAGTCAGCTCCCAGTCTTGTTTTTGCTGACTGTATAGAGCTCTCCATCTTTGGCTGCAAAGAATATAATCAATCTGATTTCGGTGTTAACCATCTGGTGATGGCCATGTGTAGAGTCTTCTCTTGTGTTGTTGGAAGAGGGTGTTTGCTATGACCAGTGCATTCTCTTGGTAAAACTCTATTAGCCTTTGCCCTGCTTCATTCCGTATTCCAAGACCAAATTTGTCTGTTACTCTAGGTGCTTCTTAACTTTCTACTTTTGCATTCCAGTCCCCTATAATGAAAAAGACATCTTTTTTGGGTGTTAGTTATAAAAGGTCAGGTAGGTCTTCATAGAACTGTTCAAATTCAGCTTCTTCAGCTTTACTCGTTGGGGTGTAGACTTGAATTACTGTGATACTGAATGATTTGCCTTGGAAACTAACAGAGATCATTCTGTCGTTTTTGAGATTGCATCCAAGTGCTGCATTTCGGACTTTTTTCTTGACCATGATGCCTACTCCATTTCTTCTAAGGGATTCCTGCCAACAGTAGTAGATATAATGGTCATCTGAGTTAAATTCACCCATTCCAGTCCATTTTAGTTTGCTGATTCCTAGAATATCGACGTTCACTCTAGCCGTCTCCTGTTTGACCACTCCAATTTTCCTTGATTCATGGACATGACTTTCCAGGTTCCTATGTAATATTGCTCTTTACAGCATCAGACCTTGCTTCTATCACCAGTCACATCCACAGCTGGGTATTGTTTTTGTTTTGGCTCCATCCTTTCATTCTTTCTGGAGTTATTTCTCTACTGATCTCCAGTAGCATATTGGGCACCTACTGACCCGGAGAGTTCCTCTTTCAGTGTCCTATCATTTTGCCTTTTTGTACTGTTCATGGAGTTCTCAAGGCAAAAATACTGAAGTGGCTTGCCATTCCCTTCTCCAGTGGACGACATTCTGCCAGACCTCTCCACCCTTACCCATTTGTCTTGTGTGGCCCCACATGGCATGGCTTACTTTCATTGCGTTAGACAAAGCTGTGGTCCATGTGATTAGACTGACTAGTTTTCTGTGAGTATGGTTTCAGTGTGTCTGTCCTCTGATGCACTCCCGCAACACCTACCATTTTACTTGGGTTTCTCTTACCTTGGACATGGGGTATGTCTTCACGGCTGCTCCTGCAAAGCGCAGCTGCTGCTCCTTACCTTGTTTGAGGGGTATCTCCTCACTGCTGTCCCTCCTGACCTTGAACGTGGAGTAGCTCCTCTCGCTCCTCCTGCACCCGTGCAGCTACCGCCCCTTGGACGTGGGGTTGCTCCTCTCGGAATCTACTTTAGTAAACTTTATTAAGGATATAAGAATCTTTGCATTTCATTAGGGTTCCTAAGAACATTCTTCCATTCTGTCAAGTACCAAAAGATCCTCTATCAGTTCAGTAGCAATTAATATCCATTTTCAATATTTTCAATCATAGAGAAATAATGATATGGTTCTACTTACAAATAACTTAATTTTTAAAAAGACCTATATGAATCTGTTCCCTAAGGCACCCAAAATGACCCTCTTAAACTCTTTGCTAAAATATGCAGAGTTAATGAAATGTTGAAATGGTGAGAGTCTTTGTTCTTATTAACAAAAGTTTTAAATAGAAAGAAAAATGAAAAGATTCATTTCCTCCTGAGATATATCCCTAGTTGGACAGGTCTAATTGCTATTTATTATATTAAGCAAAACCATCTTCACTGTAATAGTTACTTACTTGCTTTGCTCTACAAATTTACTTTCACAGTGTCTTATCTTGCTTTCAGGTTACAAATCTTCACATACTTGAGAAATGTTGTCATGCATCCTCTAAGAAATTTTTTTGGACTAAACATCATTAGGTTAATGATTTATCCATAGTATATGACACATAGAACACTTCTGATAACTCACATATATGTATGCATGTCACTCATAAAATATGGTAGTTCCCACAGAAGCAAGTTGTCTGACCCTCACGGAGTACAGTGAATTTCCTACCTTCCATGCCTTGTAAGCTGGTGCTTTCTTAACACAGATTGATTGCACTAAAGATAGACTGTCTTGGCTAAACTGGTTAATAGTTTGCTTATATTCCTTACCCTTTAAGTACATTTCAGGACATTAACATCAAGAAGACCTCAGTTATGTAGTGAATTCCCACATAAACTATTTCCTCTTACTTGCTGGTCAGTTGAGTCAGTTGCTGGTCAGTTGGTCAGTTGAGTAGATGCTTGAAATGCTCAGATGTTTTCACTGGTAATACCGTATGGTTGGAGGTCTTTGAATTAATTTCCTAAGCCAGTGGACCACTCTTCAATTAAAAGAAAAAGTTCTTTTATGAGTGTTAAAATTCCTGGAAAAGAAAATTTGAAAACAAATGTTCTTCTTGAAGTCTTAAAGTAATAGCAAAGACATAACAGGACACTGTGCATTTAGAGCTATAGTTCACTTCCCCCCCCCCCCCCTAGGATAAGCACTCTCTGGGAGAAACTTTCTGAGTGATGAAGGTTGAGAAGGAATTTAAGATATATGACTAAACTTTCCATCAAGTACAAAAAGCCGTTCTATCAGTTCACCAGCAATTAATATGCAGTTTTGCTATTTTCACTGAACTTGTTTTTACACCTAGTCATTGGCTGAATCTCACCAATTAGGATCTAAAGTTATGAAAACAGACTCTTCAAGGCTGGCGATCAGCAGTGAAAATGAACGTAACTATATCATTATCTCTACCCAAGACTCCATTTAATTTATTCAACATAAAGCCAGTATTTTGCTGAATTAGTTTAATTTTAATTCATTTCATCTTTTTTAACTAGATTCCTCTTTATTATTTTAAAGATATTATTTTGAGAGAAGAAGAGAGGAAAATTAGGTGTGACAGATACATGGTTAGGGAAAACCAAGCAATACAAAAACAAAAACAAAGAACATGAGAAAAATATAAGTTTTGATCAGGGCCACAAGATTTCCTCAGCAAGTGATTTTGCTGGTAATTTAAAAATGGGCTTGGAATTTTCTAAGCCTTCTAAATTAGTGTGATACAGCCTAGAGTTGCCACATGAAGGTTCTTATCCATAGGACAAGCAAATTAAACTTATTTGCAAATGTAAACTCTGTCCTTGTATTCTTATCCTGTGTGGCTCATTAACTTGTTTTGAGTAGGAGTATATGTGTATCAGTCAGTTGAGTTTAGTTCAGTCGCTCAGTCGTGTCTGACTCTTTGCAACCCCATGAATCATAGCATGCCAGGCCTCCTTGTCCATCACCAACTCCCGGAGTTCACTCAAACTCACTTCCATCGAATCGGTGATGCCATCCAGCCATCTCACCCTCTGTTGTCCCCTTCTCCTTCTGCCCCCAATCCCTCGCAGCATCAGGGTCTTTTCCAATGAGTCAACTCTTCGCATGAGGTGGCCAAAGTATTGGAGTTTCAGCTTCAGCATTAGTCCTTCCAGTGAATACCCAGGACTTATCTCCTTTAGGATGGACTGGTTGGATCTTCTTGCAGTCCAAGGGACTCTCAAGAGTCTTCTCCAACACCACAGTTCAAAAGCATCAATTCTTCGGTGCTGAGCCTTCTTCACAGTCCAACTCTCACATCCATACATGACCACTGGAAAAACCAAAGCCTTGACTAGACAGACCTTTGTTGGCAAATTAATATCTCTGTTTTTCAATATGTTGTCTAGGTTGGTCATAACTTTTCTTCCAAGGAGTAAATGTCTTTTAAACTCCTACTCAAAAGTTTATGTGTGTACTCCTAAACAAAAGTATTGTGTATCAGTGACCTGGTTAAAGGAACTTAGATTTCAAAATGGATTTAACTAAAGCAGTGACTGTCATTTTCATACAGCAGCAATTCTACAGAATTTGATTATCTGCAGTTTGCACTTTATTCATCTACCTCTTTAAGACAGATGGGCCTATACACACTGTTGAGTGCAAGTGTGAGTGAGGAGGAGAGTGAGAATTCCTGAGAAGGAGCAGGAGCCAGTAATGTAAGGGACACATTCTTGCTTTAATGTAGTGTTGGAAAATACCTCCAGACTGGGTGTGGCAGACAAAATTTTATATACTATCAATATATATTTTTTTATATTTCTATGGACAATTATTTGGACTTCACAAACAAAAATGTTAAAAATCTACTTTTATGTCCCTCTAAAAACTATAGAAACTCTAGAAAGACCTGTAAATAAAAACAAACAAAAAAATTCAAACAGGATTCCAAGACCTAACTCTTACAGTCTTTTCGCTATGCATAAAAATAGAGACACTTATTAATAGATATGCAAGGCATATATTTGTATGTATACATATACATATATATATACATAAACATATTAATTTAATTGAAACTACCCATTGTCCTTTCAGTTTTAAATAAACCTTTATTAAAATCCAGTTTGTGGTCATTTTAAACATGTCTACAGATTCTTTGATATTGCTATCCTTATCTTGAATATTGGCTAGTCTTTGTGTATTATTTTTTGCTATTGAATGTTTTGCCTTGAAACGAACAGAGATCATTCTGTCTTTTTTTAAAATATAAATTTATTTATTTTAATTGGAGGCTAATTACTTTACAATATTGTAGTGGTTTTGCCATACATTGACATGAATCTGCCATGGGTGTACATGTGTTCCCCATCCTGAACTCCACGTCCCACCTCCCTCCCCATACCATCCCTCTGGGTCATCCCAGTGCACCAGCTCTGAGCATCCTGTATCATGCATCAAACCTGGACTGGCAATTCATTTCACACATGATAGTATACATGTTTCAATGCCATTCTCCCAAATCATCCCACCCTCTCCCTCTCCCACAGAGTCCAAAAGACTGTTCTATACATCTGTGTCTCTTTCGCTGTCTTGCATACAGGGTTATCATTGCCATCTTTCTAAATTCCATATATATGCATTAGTATACTGTATTGGTGTTTTTCTTTCTGACTTACTTCACTCTGCATAATCGGCTCCAGTTTCATCCACCTCATTAGAACTGATTCAAATGTATTCTTTTTAATGGCTGAGTAATACTCCATTGTGTATATGTACCACAGCTTTCTTATCCATTCATCTGCTGAGGGACATCTAGGTTACTTCCATTTCCTGGCTATTATAAACAGTGCTGCGATGAACATTGGGGTACATGTGTCTCTTTCAATTCTGGTTTCCTCAGTGTGTATGTCCAGCAGTGGGATTGCTGGGTTGTATGGCAGTTCTATTTCCAGTTTTTTTAAGGAATCTCCGCACAGTTCTCCATATTGTACTAGTGTGCCTTCCCGCCAGCAAGGATCTCATTCAAATATGAAAGGAGAAATCAAAAGCTTTACAGACAAGCAAAAGTTGAAAGGATTCAGCACCACCAAACCAGCTCTTCAACAATTGCTAAAGGATCTTCTCTAGACAGGAAACACAGAAACGGTGCATAAAATTGAACCCAAAACAATAAAGTAAATGGCAATTGGATCATACTTATCAATAATTACCTTAAATGTAAATGGGTTGAATGCCCCAACCAAAAGACAAAGACTGGCTGAATGGATACAAAAACAAGACCCCTATATATGTTGTCTACAAGAGACCCACCTTGAAACAAGGGACAAATACAGACTAAAAGTGAAGGGCTGGTGAAAGATATTCTATGCAAATAGAGACCAAAAGAAAGCAGGAGTAGCAATACTCATATCAGGTAAAATAGACTTTAAAACAAAGGCTGTGAAAAGAGACAAAGAAGGACACTACATAATGATCAAAGGATCAATCCAAGAAAAAAATATAACAATTATAAATATATACATCCAACATAGTCTTTACGTATTACTATGATGACTAGTTTTATGTGTCACCTTGGGCATGTGGCCTGGTTATTCAGTCAGACACTAACCTAGGTATTTCATGAAGGTGTTTTGTAAATGTGGTTCAAGTCCATATTCAGTTAACCTTAAGTACAAAGATTATTTGGACTTCCCAGGTGGCTCAGTGGGTAAAGAACCTGCCTTCCAATGCAGGAGATACCGGAGATGTGGGTTTGACCCCTGGATCTGGAAGATCCCCTGGAGGAGGGCATGGCAACCCACTCCAGTGTTTTTGTCTGGAGAATCCCATGGACAGAGGTGCCTGGCAGGTTACACTCCACAGGGTGGGAAAGAATCAGACAAGACTGAAGCAGGTATGCAAGCACAAAGATTATTCTAGATAAACTGGATGGACCTAATTTTAACAGTTGAGAGTTATTAAGAGCAAAGGTGAGGCTTCCTGAAGAACACTTTCCAGTAGACAACTTCCTCAATAATATCCAAGAGTGTCTGATTTCCCTACTGGCCCATCTTATGATTTCCAAACTTGCCTCAGTCAGTTCAGTTCAGTCACTCAATCATGTCCAACTCTTCGCGACCCCATGAATCACAGCACGCCTGGCCTCCCTGTTCATCACCAACCCCCGGAGTTCACTCAGACTCACTTCCATTGAGTCGGTGATGCCATCCATCTATCTCATCCTCTGTCATCCCCTTCTCCTGCCCCCAATTCCTCCCAGCATCAGGGTCTTTTCCAATGAGTTCAACTCTTCTCATGAGGTGGCCAAAGTATTGGAGTTTCAGCTTCAGCATCATTCCTTCCAATGAACACCCAGGACTGATCTCCTTTAGGATGGACTGGTTGGATCTCCTTGCAGTCCAAGGGACCCTCAAGAGTCTTCTCCAACACCACAGTTCAAAAGCATCAATTCTTCAGTGCTCAGCTTTCTTCACAGTCCAACTCTCACATCCATACATGACCACAGGAAAAACCATAGCCTTGACAAGATGGACCTATGTTGGCAAAGTAGTATCTCTGCTTTTCAATATACTATCTAGGTTGATCATAGCTTTCCTTCCAAGGAGTAAGCGTTTTTTAATTTCATGGCTGCAATCACCATCTGCAGTGATTTTGGAGCCCCCCAAAATAAAGTCTGACACTGTTTCCACTGTTTCCCCATCTATTTCCCATGAAGTGATGGGACCGGATGCCATGATCTTCGTTTTCTGAATGTTGAGCTTTAAGCCAACCTTTTCACTCTCCTCTTTCACTTTCATCAAGAGGCTTTTTAGTTCCTCTTCACTTTCTGCCATAAGAGTGGTGTCACTTGTATATCTGAGATTATTGATATTTCTCCCAGCAATCTTGATTCCAGCTTGTGCTTCTTCCAGTCCAGCATTTCTCATGATGTACTCTGCATATAAGTTAAATAAGCAGGGTGACAATATACAGCTTGGACGTACTCCTTTTCCTATTTGGAACCAGTCTGCTGTTCCTTGTCCAGTTCTAATCTATTCAGCCCCTAAAGTTATGTAAGCAATTTTTTTTCTCAATAAATCCTTTAATAGATATTCCCTACTGGCTGTCTCTCTGGTTGAACCTTGACTAGTGCACTTACTAATGCAGTTACTCATGCAGATATAACTGTGTGATTCTCAAGGCTGTGTTCTAAAAAGTGATACAGATTTCCCCTGGCTCCTTTCAGATACTTGTGGATCCAACTAGCTCCTGTGATGAAATCCAGGTAACATAGTTGTGTCCCACCCAAAGCAGCAAATGAGAGCCAATTCCATGACATGATAATTCCCTATTATCATATGAGAAAGTCTTCAGTATCCACTTTATAACCACATGAGAAACTGAGGCTGAGAAGTCCCAGGCCAACCCCATTCAACGTCCAGAACTGTAAGTGATAATAATAAATAAGGGTTGTTGTTCTGCACTATTTTTTGGGACAGCTATTTATGTGGTAGGAAGGGAGACTCCTTCCTGGGCCTGAGAGTGTGCTCTTGTCTAACATGTGGAAATGATTTGTTCAAGGAGACACACATGGTGACTACTCAGGAGACTTTATTGGGAAGGGGCACCTGAGCAGAGAGCCACAGGGTAAGCCAAGCCAAGAGGGCTGCTCTACTACGTGACTCAGTCTCAGGGTTTATGGTGATAGGATTACTTTCTGGGTTGTCTCTGGCTATCATTCTGACTCAGGGTCCTTCCTGGTGGCAAATGCATTGCTCAGTCAAGATGGCTTCCAGTGAGGAAGATTCTGGAGATGGTAGGATTTGTGGTATGTCCTTTTAACCTTTCCTGAATTCTTATTGGTGGTGGCTTGTTAGTTCCATTTTCCTTGCCAGAACCTCCTGTCACAAAATAATTCATGCAAATGTTTACTGTGGTGCCTGGCCAGGGTGGATGGTTTCAGTCAGTGTTTCCACTAACATTTACACAGCATAGACAACTTACAGACCTTGTTGGTTTTTGTATTGTGTCAAAGTCTCTAAATTAGAACTGCCTTTTCAAAATTCCTTCTTGAAGGATGTTAAGTTCCAGATTGCCACAATAGATATATAAACAAGATTTGGAAGAAAGAAGTTGGTGGCTTTGTTTTATGCTTGCAAGATCTAACTAGATCAGATGCTCTTGCAGGTCCCATGTGTTGTGATGGATCTGCTGACTCACCTCATTGACAGGAAGCAGCATCAGCCCATAGCAACTTTAGCTTCTGCCAGGTCTTCTTGAGGCTACAGCCAGACTCAGACTCCTTCACCTCCCTGCAGAGCTCTTCCTTATGCTTCCTTAGTCCACATCTGCATGAAATACCATAGAGATATACCCCAGTTCTACTGCAGGTCACTTGCATAAACAAAGTTGAAGGCTTAAGGTGGTTAAAGATTGAGTCAGAGTCTTTTCTGAATAGGACAGGTTCCAGTTTGTCCTCATGGATTCTATGGGCTCATCCAGCATCCTAGTTTGTCCTTGTTCTCCCTCCCTTTACTTTTGTCTTTCCATTTTAATCAAGCCCAGCATCTGACACAGAGACAGTGAAGCTCTGTGGAATGGTTATCCAGCTCCCACAATCACATAAGGTTGCATCTCCACAATAAATTCATTTTCTCTCCCATAATGATTCTCTTTATCTGGTCAAATGCAAAGATCCACGACCTGAATTCCACTCTCCTGCCTGAGATTTCTCATTTCAATGATTCCCAGTCTCTTTCATGTCCATTCACTAGGTTTTTCTGCACTGTGAAGCACAGAAATGAAACAGACCTCTTTCCTGGCATTTTTCCAATAGTTACTGTGTTTGGTAGAACACTCCACTTAAGTCCATAGTCAATGCAGAAGTTTCAAATTTAAAATATGAGGGGCTCCTGGTGCAGGTCCTTTGGCTATTTTCTCTTTTGGTATTTTTCATAGTCCAGCAGCCTTTGCAGGCTCCAAAACTCCTGCCACTTAGTTCATCTCTGGATTTACTCCAAGACTATGCTCATCAGCCCATATTTTTATATTTCTGGATACTCCTTATCTTTTGCACCTCAACATGTCTATTTCCTTTATTTTATATCAAGATGATGTATCCCTCCCCTTAAAATTTATATTTAAAGATTCTAAAAGTGTTCATCCAAACAAAAGCTCACCTATTCTGCATGTCACCTCTTAGTAATTTAGAAAAGCTGACAGAATATTAAAATTTATTTATATTTCTTTAAATATCTATAGTATCAGTGGTTATGCCTCCATTATTTTGATATTAGTATTTTTTATCTTATTATTTCTTATCTTATTATTTCTTCTTTTATTAACTTGTCTAGAGATTAATTGAGGGACTTTCCTCATAGCTCAGTTGGTAAAGAGTCTGCCTGCAATGCAGGAGACCTGGGTTTGATTCCTGAGCTGGGAAGATCCCTTTGAGAAGGAAATGGCAACCCACTCAAGTATTCTTGCCTGGAGAATCCCATGGACAGAGGAACCTGGCAGGCTACAGTCTTTGGGGTTGCAAGAGTTGGACATGACTGACCTAGCATACAACACACTAGAGGTTAATACATTTGAATTGATTTTTAAAAGAACCGGCTTTGGTTTTATTGATTTTCTCTATTAATTTCCTATTTTCAATTTAATTAATTTCTTTACTAATTGCTAGTTCTTTTAGACGTAAGCTTCTATCTTTAGTTTCATAAAACTATTAAGTTAGAAAGATTTTTAGATTTTTCTTCTAAAAATAAAAGTATTTAATGTAAATTTTCCATTGTTGCCGTTGTTCAGTTGTTCAGTCATATCTGACTCTTTGTCACCCCATGGACTGCAGCATACTGGACTCCTCTGTACTCCACTGTCTCCCAGAGTTTGCCCAAATTCATTTCCATTGAGTCAGTGATGCTATCTAACCATCCCATCCTCTTCCATCCACTTCTCCTTTTGCCTTCATTCTTTCCCAGCAACAGGGTCTTTTTCAATGAGTCATTTCTTCACATCAGGCGTCCAAAGTATTGCAGCTTCAGCTTCATCATCAGCCCTTCCAATGAATATTAAGGGTTGATTTCCTTTAGGATTGGCTGGTTTGATTTTCTTGTTGTCCAAGGGACTCTCGAGAGTCTTCTCCAGGACCCAATTTGAAAGCAAAATTTCTTTGGCACTCAGCCTTTTTTATGGTCCAACTCTTACATCTGTACACAACTATTGGAAAAACCATAACGTTGACTTTAAAGATCTTTATCACCAAAGTGAAGCCTCTGCTTTTTAATCCTTTGTCTAGGTTTGGCATAGCTTTTCTTCTAAGGAGCAAGCATTTTTTAATTTCATGGCTGTAGTCACCATCTGCAGTGATTTAGACAGTGAGCCCGAGAAAATAAAACCTGTCTCTGCTTCCACATTTTCTCTATCTATTTGCTATATGAAGTGATGGGACCTGACACCATGATCTCAGTTTTTTTGAATACTGGCTTTTAAGCCAACTTTTTCACTCTCCTCTTCTACACTCATCAAAAGGTTCTTTAGTTCCTCTTCATTTTCTGCTATCAGAGTGGTATCATCTGCATATCTGAGATTGTTGATATTTCTCCTAGCATCTTGATTCCAGCTTGTGATTCATCCACCTGTCATTTCATATATGAGATACTCCTATGCAATATTGTTCTTTATAGCATCAGACTTCACTGTCACCACTAGACAAATTCACAACTGAGCATCATTTCCACTTTAACCCAACTACTTCATTCTTTCTGGTGTGGTGGTGGTTTAGTCACTAAATCATGTCTAATTTTTGTAACCCCATGGACTGTTTCCTATCAAGCTACATGGGATTTCCTAGGCAAGAATATTGGAGTGGGTTGCCATTTCCTTCTTCAGTGAACCTTGTTTTTTTAGAACTCTTCACCATGACCCATATATTTTGGATGGTCCTGCATGACATGGCTCATAGCTTCAGTAAGTTATGCAAGTCCTTTGGTCACAACAAGGCTTGATCTATGAAAGGGAAATATGCCTGTAAGCACTGTTATCACCACACCTCACAAATTTTGATGTTTTGGCTTTATGTTCATTTAGTTCAAAGTGGTTAAATTTGTCTAGATATATCATAATTTTGATTCATATGATATTTACATATATTGTTTAATCCCTCATATTTCTGAAATGTTCAGCTATTTCTAGCCAGTTATTAATGTCTAATTTAATTCCATTGTAGTCTGAGAACATATTTGTATAATTTCTATTCTTTACATTTGTCAAAGTATATATTTATCCTGATATATTTCCATATGAGCTTGAGAAGAATGTGTATTTTGCTGTTGCTGAACAAAGCATTCTGTAAATATTTCCATTAGACCTAATTGATTAATTGTGATATGCCGGAGTCCAGCCCCAGTGGATCCAGGGTAATTTGAAGGGGAGACAGAGTAAGCATCTTAGGAAAGAACTTATTTAATTAGAAATATAAAGAGAGATTAGAAAAGGATAGTGTAGTAGGAAATATTCAGTCCAGTTCAGGTCAGTCACTCAGTCGTGTCCGACTATTTGCGACCCCATGAATCACAGCACGCCAGGCCTCCCTGTCCATCACCAACTCCCAGAGTTCACTCAGACTCACGTCCATCGAGTTATTGATGCCATCCAGCCATCTCATCCTCGGTCGTCCCCTTCTCCTCCTGCCCCCAATCCCCGCCAGCATCAGAGACTTTTCCAAGGAGTCAACTCTTCGCATGAGGTGGCCAAAGTACTGGATTTTTCACTCTCCTCTTTCACTTTCATCAAGAGGCTTTTTAGTTCCTCTTCACTTTCTGCCATAAGGGTGGTGTCATCTGCATATCTGAGGTTATTGATATTTCTCCCGGAAATATTAGTGGAGAAAAAGAGGCTGAATAACTTGGTTTATGTGTAATACCAATAAAACTCCAAGACAAGGGATTTGCACCATCTACATAGGCCACCCGTGCCCACTTGAATAGCGGAGGGTGCCCCACCTTGGGCTCCCTCTCACGTGGGTCTTAAAAGCCAGGGCAAGTAAGTAGACATGGCGAGCATCCATGCTCCAGATGGGAATTCAGCCAGAAGAGGAAAAAAAGAACGACATGGGGGAATCATCAGTCTTTCCAGAAACTGATCCGTTTTCTTTATTTTCAGGTTTGCTTATATATATCTCTTTTTACACATAGAGACATATGGAAATTTTAAAGTCACATGGGGGTCAGCAGTCCTGACCTTTATCAAAATCAGGTGCTTCATATAAATGTATACAAAAAGGTCTTAGAGGTTTTACATCATCTTCTTGCCATGAGGCCTGATGACATTTTATGGCCTTTTCTGATAATGGTCAGTCAACTAGAAAACTTATTTTTTTCCAGGGGTGATTTTTTCTTAAACCAGGCACCACCCTCTGAAGGTACCAGATAAAGTTGCATTCCTATAGGGTGAAGGAGGGTGTAGTGGGTTACAATTAAGAAAGGAATTTACTTAGCCTAAGGTTTAACATGATTAATCTTAAAGGTTAATACTTATTTCTCCTATATGTTAGTTATATATTTGTATAGGGGCAAGGAATATGGAGACTTAGCAGCAAATATTGGCTCAACAAATGAAAAACCCTTCACCAATATAATTTCTAATCAATCCACTATACTATAATAATAATTTTCTAACTTCTCAAAAGAATCTATATTTAGAAAGTTTACAGCATCTCGTGCCTCTCACAGTTGGGAGGCTGTAAAAAATCACATGTGGCCGGATGAACCCGCTCAGGCAGGCTAGAGAAACTTCAGAGGAGTTTGTAAGTTGAAACACTCTTATCACACCCAGGAATTTTTATTGACTGGAACTGCAAGTTAACTCCTTCTCTGAGAGAGGTGGGGGGGGGGAGTCCCCCACAAAGTCAGAGGTGTGGGTGAGAGCATAAAACAGTAAAGTAGGTAGACTCTGGTTTGCGGGGGTAGATGCTTGGGAACAGGGGGTCTCCTGAGGCTTGATCCCGCCTTTGTGTAATGCCGAGCCTCCTTCCTCATGATCTTTGCCACAGGCGGAGTTCCTCACACTGGCTCCCGGCAGTGATACTGTTCAGTTCAACTATATCCTTCCTGATTTTCTACCTGCTGAGTCTATTAATTACTGAAAGAGGTATGGTGAAGTCTCCAACTAGAGTGGTCACATAGCATTTTTTTTTTTTTTTTTAATGTTAAACTTCCTAGGAGCTGGGCTGTGTTTAATGTTTATATTAGCTATAGTTGCCAGATATTTCCAATTGATCTGGTGTCCTTGTTTTATATCTTCTCTGTTTTCCTTGAGTCTTTGTAAGAACTTCTTCAATTGAGTCTTTGTCTTTCAAGTAATTTCAGGTAAACTCTACTGATAAAGTAGTGATAAGATGTTGAGTAGGAGAGTATTCTGTAATTGTATTATTATTAGTTGCATCACATATGGAATGTGGGATCTTAGTTCCCTGACCAACAATTGAACCTGTGCCCCCTGCATTGGAAGCATTGTCATAACCACTGGACCATTAGGGAAAAAAAAGAAAGTGAAGTCACTCAGTTGTGTCTGACTCTTTGTGACCCCATGGATTGTAGCCTACCAAGCTCTTCTGTCTATGGGATTTTCCAGGCAAGAATACTGCCATTTATCAATTATACTTTATTTATTAAATCTCTACACTTTACTGTATGTTTACTAAATTTACATTCTAAAAGTTTAAAAAACTGAAACTCATCTAATTGTGTGACTCTTTAGGACCCCATGGACTTTAGCCCACCAGGCTCCTCTGTCCATGGGATTTTTCATGCAAGAATACTGGAATGAGTCGCCATTCCCTTCTCCAAGGGGTCTTCTCAACCCAGAGGTGGAACCTGCATCTTCTGCATCGGCAGTCAGATTCTTTGCTGCTCAGCCATGAGGGAAGCCTTAATAAATGTTCACTAACATACAAATAAATTATAATATTTAATACTTTCTACTTCCTGCCACCCTCTCACCGTGTTTTATACTTTAAAAGAAAATAAATCAAGATAACAGTGTATTGTGTTAGTCACTCAGTCGTGTTGGACTCTTTGTGACCCCCATGGAATGTAGCCTGCCAGACTCCTCAAAGTATTCTCCAAGCAAGAATATTGGAGTGGACTAGCCATTCCCTTATCCAGGGGATCTTCCTGATCCAGGAATTGAACCAATGTCTCCTGCATTGCAGGTGAATTCTTTAACAGCAGAGAAGTCTATAACATTAAATGTTTCATGTGTATAACATTAAATTTTAACTTCTGTTTACACTACAGTATGCTTACCACCAAAAGTTTAGCTTCTTTTTGCCACCACACAGTTGATCCATTTTATCTTGAATTTTGACCTTCTCAAATGTTTCTTACCTATTTTCCTTCCCTTTGGTAAAACAGGAAGGTTAGAGGGGGTTGAAGTTAGGTAATTGATTACCCTCCTGTGGGTCAGATAATGATCTGCAGAGGAGTTTTTTTTCTTAGCCCTTTGTTATTGAAAGAGCTCAGGCAGATTTCAAAAATGGTTCAGTTCAGTTCAGTTCAGTTGCTCAGTCATGTCCGACTCTTTGTGACCCCATGAATCGCAGCACGCCAGGCCTCCTTGTCCATCACCAACTCCCGGGCCTTTCCCATTTCTGCAAAGGCCACAGAGGATCTCTGTTATCTCATCACTGAGAATTAGTGAGTTTCCTGGAGGTAAAATGCACAAAAGTTTAGGGACCCTCCTAAAACTGCAGATCCCAGGGATTACCATTCTCCTACTAGTCCAAACTGGAGCCTCCAGTAATTTACAAAATTATGGGTGGGGTGTTATTTCCAGTTTATGGCTCTAGTAGTTTCAAATCCAGGTAAACAAGTAACTACTGTGACTCTTTGTATTCACCTACTTGTCTTATCTTTCAAGTTTCAAAATGGTGGTTTACTCTGTGACCCCAATTTTCTGACAGGTTCATAAAAGTCTTTAAGTTGTTTCAGCCATATTTTTCTGTTGAGAGGTTACAAATGATGACTTTTAAGTTCTTTCCAGAGAAGGCAATGGCACCCCACTCCAGTACTCTTGCCTGGAAAATCCCATGGATGGGGGAGCCTGGTAGGCTGCAGTCCATGGGGTCGCTAAGAGTCAGATACGACTGAGCGACTTCAATTTCACTTTCACTTTCATGCATTGGAGAAGGAAATGGCAACCCACTCCAGTGTTCTTGCCTGGAGAATCCCAGGAACGGGGGAGCCTGGTGGGCTGCCGTCTCTGGGGTCGCACAGAGTCAGACACGACTGAAGTGACTTAGCAGCAGCAGAAGCAAATTCTTTCCGTGTTGAAGGTGAAACTGCAAATTTCCAAGTTCTATAATCATGTGAATGTCTAAAGGCACAGTGTTCAGGAAAACAGAAACATTAAAGTGATAAGTATATATTTATTTTAGGTTTTCATTATAATAATAATATGACAAAAGCTTAGTCTAGTGGATGTATATAAATACCTTGATTAGGATTCTATTATTTTTAAAGAATTGATGGGTTCCAGATATTTGGTTACATAAATGCTAAGAAATGGATTTTCTTGCTATTTCTAGTAATATTTTAGCTTTGCACTACAATTAGGAAATACAAAGGAACTGTGAGACAGGGAATCCGACCATTTTTGGATATTTTACAGGGTGCTGTATATTCTTAGGGGCTCCCCGGTGGCTCAGAAGGTAAAGAACCTTCCTGTAATGCAGAAGACCTGACTTCCATCCCTGAATCTGGAAGGTCCCCTGGAGAAGGGAGTAGCTACCACTTCAATATATTTTTAAGTTAAAGTGAAGTCGCTCAGTCGTGTCCGACTCTTTGTGACCCCATGGACCCCATGGAGCCTATCAGGTTCCTCCATCCATGGGATTTTCCAGGCAAGAGTGCTGGAGTGGATTGCCATTTCCTTCTCCGGGGGATCTTCCCAACCCAGGGATCGAACATGGGTCTCCCACATTGCAGGCAGATGCTTTACCATCTGAGCCACCAGGGAAGCTTTTTTTTTTTAAGTCAAAGTTAAGTCAAAGTTGTCGCTCATTCAGTCATGTCTGACTCTGCGATCTCGTGGACTGTAGCCCCCCAGGCTCCTCCGTCCATGGGATTCTTCAGGCAATAATACTGGAGTGGGTTGCCATTTCCTTCTCCAGGGGGCCTTCCCGACCGAGGGATCGAAGCCAGGTCTCCTGCATTGCAGGCAGACGCTTTAACCTCTGAGCCACCAAGGAAGCCAGTCAGGTAATAGAACGAATGCCTGACATGAATACCATAGTGATTGTCTTAGACTCTCATTTGGTGATTCTTCATCTGTTCTTGCCAACAGAGAAAAAGGATTACAAACCAGCAAACAACAAACAAGAGCTATTGCAATAGATGTTAACTTTCATTATGTGGCATATAGATATTTGTTTTTTCTTTTTTTCCTTAATGACCTTAACTTCTTTCTTATACTCATTAATAGCTGAATTGCTTTGGGTATCTGAAAGTTAGGGCCAACAGTAGAGTGTGGCTTTTCTTAAGAATAAAATGTTCCCTTGGTATCTCTAATTTTTTTGAAGAGATCTCTAGTCTCTCCCATTCTATTATTTTCCTCTATTACTTTGCATTGATACTGAGGAAGGCTTTCTTATCTCTCTTTGCTATTCTTTGGAACTGTAACAGGAGGGAAAGGAGCAGGGCACAACTTTTGAAAGAATAGCATAGCCCAAGGACACAATATAAAAGGATTAGAATCAAATGGGACCAAGATGGCAGATCAAACTAGACCCTGATCCTCAATCAGAAAGTGAAATGACACACCCAGAGGTGCCAGCACAGTTCCAAGGGACTGCTAAAAGACCAAGGACTGGGAGACAGCCCAAATCCTGGAAATCTCAACTCCTTCCAAAAAATGATTGGAATAATCCTCCCACTTATTAGCATATTAAGTTACCCAACCTATAAAAACCAACCTTGGCAAGCCTTCAGTGAGGGCTGCACTCACCCTCTGCGATGGCCCACACTCTGTCTGTGGAGTGTGCTTCTCTCTGTATCTGAATAAACCCACTTCTTGCCTATCACTTTGTCTCTCACTGAATTCTTTCTGTGATGAAACATCGAGGAAATAAGCTTCATTAGATCCTGAAACCAGGTGCCATGTGTTTTGGCTAGGTTCTAGTCCCAGCCACATAGGTTTAAGTCCCAAGCAGGGTTTTGGCTAGGTTTGATTCCCAGCCATGTGGATTTAAGTCCCAAACTGGGTTTTGGCTGGGTTCGAGTTCCAATCTGTAGTAAACTCTGCATTCAGATGGGTATATCTTTCTGTTTCTCCTTTGCCTTTAGCTTCTTTTCTTTTCTCAGCTATTTGTAAGGCCTTCTTAGACAACCATTTGCCTTTTTGCATTTCTTTTCCTTGGGGATGGTTGTGATAACGGCTTCCTGTACAATGTCATGAACCTCTGACCATAGTTTTCAGGCATTCTATCAGATCTAATCCCTTTAATCTATTTGTCACTCTCACTGTATGATCATAAGGGATTTGATTTAGGTCATACCTGAATGGTCTAGTGTTTTCCCAACTTTCTTCAATTTATGTCTGAGTTTGGCAATAAGGAGTTCATGATATGAGCCACAGTCAACTCCTGGTCTTGTTTTGCTGACTGTATGGAGCTTCTCCATTTTTGGCTGCAAAGAATATAATCAATCGTATTTCGGTGTTGACCATCTGATGATGTCCATGTGTAAAGTCTTCTCTTGTATTGTTGGAAGAGGGTGTTTGTCATGACCAGTGTGTCCTCTTGGCAAAACTCTGTTAGCTTTGTCCTATTTTCTGTTAGCCCCCTATAATGAAAAAGACATCTGTTTGGGGAGTTCATTCTAGAAGGTCTTGTAGTTCTTCATAGACCCATTCAATTTCAGCTTCTTCACCATTACTGGTTGGGGCATAGACTTGGAATACTGTGATATTGAATTGTTTGCCTTGGAAATAAACCTCCTCATAGACCTGTGGAGTTCATCTTTCAGTGTCCTATCTTTTTGCTTTTTCAGACTGTTCATGGGGTTCTCAAGGCAAGAATACTGGAGTGGTTTGCCATTCCCTTCTCCAGTAGACCACATTTTGTCAGAACTCTCCACCATGACCTGTCTGTCTTGGGTGGCCTCACAAGGCATGGCTTAGTTTCATTGAGTTAGACAAGGTTGTGGTCTGTGTGATCAGATTGGCTAGTTGTCTCTGATTGTGGTTTTCATTCTGTCTGCCCTCTGATGGATGAGGATAAGAGGCTTATGGAAGATTCTTGGTGGGAAAGATGGACTGAGGGGGAAACTGGGTCTTGTTCTGAAGGATAGGACCATGGTCAATAAACCTTTAATCTGATTTTATGATAATGGGTGGGGTTGTGCCAACTCCCTGTTGTTTGACCTGAGGCCAAATTATGTTAGAGTTAATAAAGGTAATGGTGACCTCCTTCAAAAGGTCAGTGCCCCTGCCCTTGCAGCAGGCCACTGCTGACCCATACCTCGGCAGGAGACACTCAAACACTCAAAGGCAGGTCTGGCTCAGTGTCTGTGGGGTCTACTGTTGTGCACAAGGTCTTTTTGAGCCCTCTGAGCATCTCTGACAATTATGGGGTTTGATTCAAACGTGATTTTGCCCCTCCTACCATCTTGCTGGTGCTTCTCCTTTGCCCTTGGATGTGAGGTATCTTCTTTTTATAGGATTCAACATTCTCCTGTCCATGGTTGTTCAGCAGCCAGTTGTAATTTTGAGGGTCTCACAGGAGAAGATGAACACATATCTTTTCATCCAGTCCATGACTTTTGTTCACCAGTACCATGATCAGAGCCATGGGAAGGGGGTTGGTTCCATGCAGGGCATGGGTTTCAAGCATAAAACAATCTCAGTAGCCTGAGCCACCCTCAGGTGGGGTCCCTTGCTGATCCCTGCTTCAATGGACGGGAAGCCAGAGAAGGCAGCATGTGTGTATCGAGTATTGTGGTTGCAATTTCTTTCCTCAAATGGTGGGTAGCAGCGGTGGGATAGGCGAGGGGGAGGGAAAGGCACTGGGGTCATGGCTCCACACAGGCTCTGCTCACTCCCCGCTGCCCCTGGCAAACCTCCTCTGCTTTTCATTACCCATGCAGCTCCTGGCATTTTCTTTGCTCAAACAAACATCTCACTTTATGGGACCACAAGGGTCCACTGTCCAGTGCCTGGGAACTCATGGATGGTCTGCATGTGAGTGCCTTCTGGTTCTCTTCCCAGAATGCGAATACAATAGAATGGGAAACACTAGCGATCTCGTCAAGAAAATTAGAGATAACAAGGGAACATTTCATGCAAAGATGGGCTCAATAAAGGACAGAAATGGTATGGACCTAACAGAAGCAGAAGGTATTAAGAAGTCATAGCAAGAACACACAGAAAAACTATACAAAAAGATGTCTTCATGACCCAGATAACCATGATGCTGTGGTCACTCACCTAGAGCCAGACATCCTGGAATGTGAAGTCAAGTGGGCCTTAGGAAGCATCACAACAAATAAAGCTAGTAGAGGTGATGGAATTTCAGTTGAGTAATTTCAATCCTAAAAGATGATGCTGTGTAAGTGCTGCAGTCAAGATGCCAGCAAATTTGGGAAACTCAGCAGTGGCCACAGGACAAGAAAAATTCAGTTTTCATTTCAATCCCAAAGGAAGGCAATGACAAAGAATGTTCAAACTACCACACAATTGCACTCATCTCACATGCTAGTAAAGTAATACTCAAAATTCTCCAAGCCAGACTTCAACAGTAAGTGAACTGTGAACTTCCTTAGAAAAGGCAGAGGAACCAGAGATCAAACTGCCAACATCCATGGGATCATTGAAAAACAAGAGAGTTCCAGAAAAACATCTACTGCTTTATTGAATATACCAAAGCCTTTGACTATGTGGATCACAACAAACTAGAAAATCTTCAATAGATGGGAATACCAGACCACCTGACCTGTCTCCTGAGAAATCTGTATGCAGGTCAAGAAACAACTGTACATGGAACAACAGACTGGTTCCAAATTGGGACAGGAGTACATCAAGACTGTATATTGTCACCCTGCTTATTTAACTTATATGTAGAATATATCATGCAAAATGTTTGGCTGGATGAAGCACAAGCTGGAATCCTATTGCTGGGAGAAATTTCAATTATCTCAGATATGCAGATGACACCATCCTTACGACAGAAATAGAAGAAGAATTAAAGAACTGCTTGATGAAAGAGGAGAGTGAAAAAGCAGGCTTAAAACACACCATTCAGAAAACTAAGATCATGGCATCTGGTCCCACCACTTCATGGCGAATAGATGGGGAAACAATGGAAACAGTGAGAGACTTTATTTTTGGGGACTCCTAAGTCACTGCAGGTGATGACTGCAGCCATGAAATTAAAAGATGCTTGCTCCCTGGAAGAAAAGCTGTGACCAACCTAGACAGCATACTAAAAAGCAGAAACATTACTTTGCCAACAAAGTTCCATCTAGTCAAAGCTATAGTTTTTCCAGTAGTCATGTATGGATGTGAAAGTTGGACTATAAAGAAGGCTGAGTGCTGAAGAATTGATGACTTTGAACTCTGATGTTGGAGAAGACGCTTGAGAGTCCTTAGGACTGCAAGGAGATCAAATCAGTCAGTGCTAAAGGAAATCAGTCCTGAATATTCATTGGAAGGACTGATGCTGAAGCTGAAACTCCAATACTTTGGCCATTTGGTGCAAAGAACTGACTCCCTGGAAAAGACTCTGATGCTGGGAAAGATTGAAGGTGGTAGGAGAGGAGGACGTCGGAGGATGAGATGGTTGGATGGCATCACTGACTGGATGGACATGAGTTTGAGTAAACTCCAGAAGTTGATGACAGACAAGGAAGCCTGGAATGCTGCAGTCAAAGGGTTTGCAAAGAGTCGGACATGACTGAGTGACTGAACTGAACAACAGAAAACAATTAAAATGTGTGTGTGTGTGTGTTTTTTTTTTTTTTTTTTTTTTTAGTAAACCTTGCAGACAGGATAGTTCACAACCACTCGCTGTGACCTGGTTTCATTTGGTTTCAGAGGAATGTTTGCTATAATAACACATCCACCAAACTCAGCTGCTGAGCAGTTAGCAGCCAGCAGCAGGGCGCCCGCAACGTTATCTCCCACTTAGGGGGGCTGAGGGGGCACGTTCCATAGGTCTTCAGCCATGCTCTGATATTCCTAAACTCTATTTTGTGTTTATTTATTATCTTTCTCATTATGAGCAGAGATTTCTAAGATTAAAGATTCCGTAAAGTTCAAGTTGTTGTTCAGTTGCTCAGTCCTGTCTGACTCTTTGTGACCCCATGTGCTGCAGCCTGTCCTTCATCATCTCCCGGAGCTTGCTTAAACTCTTGTCCATTCGTTCGGTGATGCCATCCAACCATTTCACCCTTTGTCGTCCCTTCTATTCATTTTTTTTCAAGCATCAGGGTGTTTCTAATGATTCAGTTCATTGCATCAGGTGGTGGAAGTACACATATTGGTTAAGAATGCATTTCTCCAATTAGTTTTTTCCTAAGGACATTGGAAAAAGTTCTAAATAAATAGTTTATTTTTCATGCATTTTCAAATTAATTCTGTGGTTCTCTAAAGTGTAAAGTAAAAAAGATACTGCCCAAAGAGTCAAAGAATAAATATCATGAACACATTACAATCATTGCTTTCTTGTGAGAAATATTTCACCATAATTTAACTTTTATAATTTGATTTAAAAAATAATGCAAGCTTCTTTGGAATAAGATATAGATTATTGTGCACAACATTTCAATATCCTTGTCCCATTCTATCTAAGTGCTGAAATTTTATCCATGTTGACTTAATTGTATACCTGCCTCCTCCTTACACATACATATGCACATAACCTAATTCATTTGGCTTTGTTTTCCCAATTCTTTAATTACAAAATGAGTTACTTGCTACTTAACTGGATACCAAAATATCTCTAAATTCCTGTTGATGTATTAATAACACCAAAGATTCAACTGAAGTCATACTTTTCCATCTCTTCTTAACAAATAAAAAAGTATGTTTTCAATAAATGGAGATGATTCTTTGGACTGACATAGACAACAGGCAACTAAGAACTATTCTTGAGTTGAATACAGAATATTGAATTCCAACCATTCTTGGAAACGCAATAGTGATTAATGAGCTTGAAGAATTACTAAGATGATTGTTATTTTAAAAAATAAATTGGAGCATTTCATTACACAGATCTTGTTCTATTAATATTTTGGTATATTATGAAAATATTTATTTTGAAGACATTGCTATTGAGGGAAAAAATGATGGATGTTTCTTCTGAAACTGTCTTTAGAAACAATGCTCTTTTCATTAGTGTCATGGATTCATCCAGTGTTAGGCACCCATTGGGAGGCTCAGGAAAGTTATTCTAGAAAATATTCAGCTTATATTTTCCTTTTCTTGTCTTTTTAATCTTGATATAAATCAATTTGATTTAGATAGCATTAACTCTCTTAATGCTTCACATAGTAATTTTTCCTGAAGAATCCATGACACAAAATCATAGAGGGAATTAAAATTATGAGGATTAGTTTCCTGATGAAGCAGTCAAACATTTTTGAAGTCAATATAGGAATATATTCTTTATTCCCTTAAAAAAAATCTCTATTGTTATTAATCTAATAGTGCTCTAGTACTGGAGGAGAGAATGCCAAACCAATCCAGTATTGTTGTGGTGAGAAACCCATGAACAATAAGAAAAGACAAGAAGAAGATGAGCCCCCAGGTTGGAAGGTGTCCAATATGCTACTGGGGAAGAGTGGAGGGGGATTACTAAAAGCTCCAGAAAGAATGAAGCTGAGTAAAAGTGGAAACAAAACACAGCTGTGAATGTGTCTGGTGGTGAAAGTAAAGTCAGATGCTGTAAAGAACAATAATGCATAGGAACCTTGAATGTTAGGTCCATGAATCAAGGTAAATTAGATGTGGTCAGGCAGGAGAAGGCAAGAGTGAACATCAACATCTTAGCAATGAGTGAATTTAAATGGATGAGAATGGGCAAGTTTAATTAAGATGACTGCTATATTTACTACTATGGGAAAGAATCTGTCAGAAGAAATAGAGTAGCCCTCATAGTCAACAAGAGTCCAAAATTCAATACTTGGGTGCAATCTCAAAGATAACAGAATGATCTCAGTTCATTTCCAAGACAAACCATTGAACATAACAGTAATCCAAGTCTATGCCCCAACCTATCACCTCACAGTCATATCACTTCATGACAAACAGATGAGGAAAATGTGGAAACAGTGTCAAATTTCATTTTCTTGAATTTCAAAATCAAAGATGATGGTGATTGCAGCCACACACACACACACACACACACACACAGCTTGCTCCTTGGAAGAATAGCTATGTCAGACCTAGATAGTGTTTTAAAGAGTAGAGTCATCACTTTGGTGACAAAGGTATGTATAGTCAAAGTTATAGTTTTTCCAGTAGTCATGTATGACTCTGAGAGTTGGACCATAATGGAGGCTGAGTGCCAAAGAATTGACGGTTTCAAACTGTAGTGCTGGAGAAGACTCTTGAGAGTCTCTTGGACAACAAGGAGATCAAATCAGTCAATCCTAAAGGAAATCAACCCTGACTATTCATTGGAAGGAGTGATGCTAAAACTGAAGCTCTAATACTTTGGCCACCTGATGTGAAGAGCTAATTCACTGGAAAAGACCCTGATTCTGGGAAAAATTGAGGGAAAGAGAAGGGAGTGACAGAGGATGAGATGGTTAGATGGAATCACTGACTCGGTGGACATGAGTTTGTACAAACTTGGGGAGATAGTGATGGAAAGAGAAAACTGGTGTGCTGCAGTCCATGGGGTCACAAAGAGTCAGACATGACTTAGCGACTGAACAACAACACTGACCCAGGCACTGATGCTGAGGCTGCTGTAACTGACCAGTTCTATGAAGACTTACATGACCTTCTAGAACTAACACCAAAACGTTGTCCTTTTCATCATAGAGGATTGGAATGCAAAAGTAGGAAGTCAAGAGATACCTGGAGTAACAGGCAAGCTTGGCTTTGGAGTACTAAATGAAACAAGGCAGCTGCTAGCAGAGTTTTGTCAAGAGAACACATTGGTAACAGCAAGCAGTCTTTTCCAAAGACATAAGCGACAGCACTACACATGGACATCACCAAATCGTCAATACCAAAACCAGACTGATTATATTCTTTGCAGCTGAGGATGAAGAAGCTGTATACAGTCAGGAAAAAAAAAACAAGACCTGGAGCTGACTGTGGCTCAGATCATGAGCTCTCCTTATTGCAAAATTCAGACTTAAATTCAAGAAAGTGGGGAAAACCACTAGACCATTCAGGTATGACCTAAAGTTAATTCATTTTGATTATACAGTGGAGGTGATGAATAGATTCAAGGGATTAGATCTGGTAGATAGAGTGCCTGAAGAACTATGGACAGAGGTTCATAACATTGTACAGGAGGCAGTGAACAAAACCATCCCAAAGAAAAATAAATGAAAGAAAGCAAAGTGGTTGGCTAAGGAGGCTTTGCAAATAGTTGAGGAAAAAGAAGCAGTGAAAAGCAAGGGGAAAAAAAAGGAAAGCTATACCCAACTGAATGCAACGTTCCAGAGAATAGCAAGGAGAGATAAGAAGGCCATCTTCAATGAAAAGTGTAAAAGTAGAGGAAAACAATAGAATGGTAAAGACTAGAGGTCTCTTCAAGAAAATTAGAGATAGGGAACATTTCATGCAAAGATGTGCACGATAAAGAAAAGAAATGGTAAGGACCTAACAAAGACAGAAGAGCTTAAGACCAGGTGGAAAGAATACACAGAACTATACAAAAATGGAATGACCCATATAACCACGATAGTGTGGTCACTCACCCAGAGTCAGACATCCTGGAGTCTGAAGTCAAGTGGGCCTTAGGAAGCATAGCTGTAAACAAAGCTAATGGAAGTGATGGAATTCCACCTGAGTTATTTCAAATCCTCAAAGATGATGCTTTTAAAGTGCTGCATTCAATCTGTCAACAAATTTGGAAAACTCAACAGTGGCCATAGGATTATTTTAATTTCAATCCCAAGGTCAGTTTTCATTTCAATCCCAAGGAAAGGCAATGCCAAACAATGTTCAAACTACTGAACATTTGCACTCATTTTGCATTCTAGTAATGTTATGCTCAAAATCCTTCAAGCTAGGCTTCAGCAGTATGTGAACCACGAACTTCTAGATGTACAAGCTGGGTTTAGGAAAGGCAGAGGAACCAGAGATCAAATTGCCAACATTCATTGAATCATAGAGAAGGCAAGAGAATTCCAGAAAAATGTATACTTCTGCTTCACTGACTACATGAATGCCTTTGACTGTGTGGATCACAACAAACTGTGGAAAATACTTAAAGAGATGGGAATACCAGACCAACTCTCCTGTCTCCTGAGAAATTTATATGTGGGTCAAGAAGCAATAGTTAGAGCCTTACATGAAACAACTGACTGGTTCAAAATTGGGAAATGAGTACAATAGGAGCTGTATATTGTCACTCTGCTTATTTAACTTTTATGCAGAATGCTGCTGCTGCTAAGTCGCTTCAGTCATGTCCAACTCTGTGTGACTCCATAGACGGAAGCCCACCAGGCTCCCCCGTCCCTGGGATTCCCCAGGCAAGAACACTGGAGTGGGTTGCCATTGCCTTCTCCAGTGCATGAAAGTGACAAGTGAAAGTGAAGTCACTCAGTCGTGTCTGACTCTTTAGCGATCCCATGGACTGCAGCCAACCAGGCTCCTCTGTCCATGGGATTTTCTAGGCAAGAGTATTGGAGTGGGGTGCCATTGCCTTCTCCGTTTATGCAGAATACATCATGCCAAATGTAGGGCTGGATGAATCACAAGCCTGAATCATATTGCCAGGAGAAGTATCAACTACTTCAGATATGCAAATCAAACCACTCTAATAGCAGAAAGTGAGAATAAACTAAAGGGCCTCTTGATGAGGGTGAAAGAGGAGATTGAAAAAGCTGGTTTAAAACTCAGTATTCAAAAGCTAAGATCATGGCATCTGGTCTCATCACTTCATGGCAAATAAATGGGGAAACAATGGAAACCATGATAGACTTTATTTTCTTGGGCTATAAAAATCACTGCAGACAGTGACTGCAGCCTTGAAATTAAAATACACTTGCTCATAGGAAGGAAAGCTATGGCAAACCTAGATAGCATATAAAAAGCAAGGACATTACTTTGGAGACCAAGATCTGTTTTGTCAAAGCTATGACTTTTCTAGTAGTCATGTTTGGATGTGAAAGGTGGACCATAAAGAAGGCTGAGCACCAAAGAATTGATGCTTTTGAATTGTAGTGCTGGAGAAGACTCTTGAGAGTCCCTGCAAGGAAATCAAACCAATCAATCCCAAAAGAAATCAACTCTGAATATTCATTGGAAGGACGGATGCTGAAGATGAAGCTCCAGTGCTCTGGCTGCCTGATGTGGAGAGCCAACACATTGCAAAAGACTCTGATGCTGGGGAAAAAAATGAAGGCAAAAGGAGAAGAGTGCAACAGAGGATCAGATGGTTAGATAGCATTATAATGTACATTAATTTGAGAAAATTCCAGAGATAGTGAAGGACAGGAAAGTTTGGTGTGCTGCAGTCCATGGGGTCACAAATGATCAGACATAATTTAGCGACTGAATAGCAAAATCCTAGTTCAAGTAGATACATGCTGGTATGCTCTAGAATACAAAAGACAAAGAATATTTCAATGTGTTATATTGTGTACTTGAAATTGATATAATATTATATCAGATATACTTCAATAAATATGGTATAACTGTATTAGCTCTAACTTAAAATTTTTCATAAGAGGAAATGTTTGCTATATAATTACAAATTTATTGCACAAATATTCAGCAGAGCCTATAATGCTGTAGATACTGATTCTTGTGTTAGATTATCCAGTGTCAGTAGAGAGATTAGATAGTTGTTTTAGGGTCCCCTCTTTCTTTTAAGATGTCTAGATAGTATTTCTATGAAGCATGACATTTCTTTCTGTATCATAGGTAGAGAAGAATTGAAACAATAGTTGCAGAAAAATATGGAGATTGTGATGAGAACAGGAAAGGATGACCAGAGTGTCATTGGTATGATCAGGTGCAAAGAGTCTGAAATTGAATCAGTAATAAAGGAGAGAAAAAGGAACGCTCTTATGCCAGACCTGCCCTTGCATCTTTGACTGTTAACCAGGATTACTGTAATGTTAAGAGGCAAAGTCCTCTAAGCAGGTAGGAAAGTAGTCTGTGTTGTGTATCTTCTGAGCTGTTACCTCTCTTTCTTCCTTCAGCAAATATCCATTGATCACCTCCCATGTGGCAAGGTATTATTATCCTGTGTTCTCGGATGAGTAGACAATGCCTCCCATCCTCATGGAATACATATTCTAGTTGGGTTGAAATGATTTAGAGCTAGTAATTTGGAATTCTATATCTACATACTACCTGGCTTGTGATTACTGACTCAGGTACAAGTCTGAAGGCCAATAATCAACTATTCTGAAGCCAAATCCCTTTTTTGTATTACTTGTTCTAAGAACTGTAAACAACAATCCATCAAAGCAAGGTGACTCATTTAATTATCAAGTACAATTAGAACATACAATTTTAACAGATTGACCAGGAAGTTGCTTTGCTCAAAGGTGAACATTTCCTTGATTTTTGCCAAAGTCAGAGCATGATTATCTTGGCTATAAAAAAGACCCCTTGATGAAAACAACTATATTTATTTGTTCAGACAGAGTAGAACTTTGTTGCCTTAATTTTTATGAACATTTAAAATAATATATACAGATAGATAACTTTATTAAATTCACATGTGTATCAATGCAGTAAAATATGGTGTAACTTCATACATGATAAAATGCCAACATGTCATATATAATAAAACCAAGATCATGAAAATATAGAAAAATATGCACATACAATAATAAAAAAATTAGGCTATTCTGGCTCAAACATTTTAAAAGACATTTATTTACTAAAACTTATTCTTTTGTGAATCCAACTAAACATTTGTTAAACATCATGATCTTTCCCCTCCACTTCTTTGTGCAAAATAAAAATTTAGGCTAATGTGTAAAATAAATCATAAGTGAACATGGGTTTGAAATGGACTAAGAAGTACATCTTATGCTGCAAGTATCTCTAATCTGGATGCAAATATGTCACTGGTGAATTCTATAATATATGTAAGGTGAAACTTTTTGCTCAGCAGGGAGAAAAATAAGAATTTGAAATAAGGGGATGCAAGCTAGTCTAACTTTCCACTCTGCCACACATTGATGGCCCTCATAATTCATACCTAGGGGAAAGAACAAGCAAAGCAGGGGAAGTCTGAAACCAGATAAGCCCTATTGTATTAGGGAAAGTGCCAATTAAAGACATGTTGTATTATCAACAAGAAATCATGAGTGCATTAGTGCATGATGGAGAAGGAAAATAATTTGGCTTAAGACGATTAGAAATCCCCAGCTCCTAGTTAAAAGTAATTCAACCACACAACAAAATAAACAAATTCAATGATACTTGAAGTTTATGAACAAAGGTAGTCAGAAGGGAAGAAATGACAATGTAATGATATAGGCAAAGCTTTGTTCTCAGAGCTTCTGAAAAACCTGTTTTAGGAAAGTGTCACAGAGAGAAGAAATACAAAGCTAGCTATTAAGCTCTTGTGGCTAAACCATTGGTCTTCATTGATCTTTATGTTGCCTTTTTCTCTAATAATGTCACATTATTAAAATGATGACCTCATAGTAACTGATACACAGTTTAAGCATTCTGAAAAATAAACTTTTCAAGAATTGTGATTAATTTATTTTTTATTTTATTGGTTTTGTGTGAGTTGTCTAGGCATCAATATTCAAAACAGTTCACTTACTTTATGCTCATGTGTTATTTGTAAATTTGTTGATGTTTTATCAATATTCAGCACATCAATAGAGACAGAAAAAAGAGAAAGAAAATTGTTATTCTTCCTTCCCTTTGATGATGGGGTCTTGCCTAAGTTTCTCCATGTAAAGCAAGTGATAATAATTTATCTCTATTTCAAAGAATTGTTCTGAAAATTGGATAATTTGAAAATCAAGTGAAAAACCTTTAACACTATAAAGTACCATACAAAGGAAATAGAATTGCTTTTTTATTAATATAATTGTTAGCATTAATAAGCAGTAATAATTAGCATTAGTATGCCTTTTGAACATATAAAAATGAAACAGTGAAACTATAAGTAATTCTGAGAAATGATGAAGAAAAATTTGAGGCAATCACATGAAAGTAGATTAAACTTGTATCAAATTTTAAGTTCAAAAAACAACAACAATAACAACAACACAAAACAAATATTAGATTTTGTCCAAGGGTCATTACTAGCCTTCAACACATACCAAATGGCAAAAAGCAGAAAAACATTCTCTATTCATCACAACTCCCACTTCCCTTGCCCCCGCCCATACTTCCTCAGGGAATCTTTAATTTCTCAGGACTATGGAATGTGCACTTGTCTGATACTGTAATTGATGTTGCTGCCACAAACACCTGCAAATACGGATGTACCCTTATCTTTTCCCCAGCTTTACCAGAGGATAAAGGAGCTAGTATGCAGGTATGAGGAGACAGAGAAGGTGAACAACTTCAAAACTTTGTGAAGTCTGACTAGTTCACAGTTAAATCCAGAATAAATGAAAAGTTGAAACTCATAGTCATACAGTTGATTTTTAAGTGGGTTTCGAGTAAAGACCACAGAGACTAAATACTTGGCGATGACGAACAAACCAAAATTTCACCATTTAAAAAAATATGTGCTCTCGGACAAGTTTTTCAAATTTGGAAATAAAATATGAAAATAGGCAAGACAAAAAAAAAAAGAAAAAGAAAATAGGCAAGACATTAAATATGAATATTGCAAGCATAAAGTTCACCCCAAGTAATGGCAGTGGAAGTGATGATGCTGCCATCTGATATCAAATGTACCCCCAGTCATTAAAACGGTTACCTATAATTTGGCATTACCTGTCTCCCAAGGTAAGGCTTGGGACTTCCCTGGTGTCTCAGTGATAAAGAATATGCCTGTCAATATAGGAGACATAGGTTCGATCACTGGGTCAGGAAGACTCTCTGGAGAAGGAAATGGCAACCCACTCCAGTATTCTTGCTTGGAGAATCTCATGGGCAGAAGAGCCTAATGGGCTACAGTCCAGTAGCTTGCAAAAGATTAGGCTATGACTTAGCTACTAAACTGCAACAATAATAAGTCTTATGATGTAACCTGATAGAATATATATGTTTTCTGTATTAAGACAAATATATATATATATATATATAACTTTATAATATTGTATTGGTTTTGCCATACATCAATATGAATCTGCCATAGGTGTACACATGTTCCCCATCCTGAACCCCCCTCCTACCTCCCTCCCCATATCATCCTTCTGAGTCATTCCAGTGCACCAGCCCCAAGCATCCTGTATCCTGCATCGAACCTGGACTGGCGATTCATTTCACATATGATATTATACATGTTTCAATGCCATTCTCCCAAATGATCCCACTCTCTCCCTCTCCCTCTCCCACAGAGTCCAAAAGACTGTTCTATACATCTGTGTCTCTTTTGCAATCTCTCATTCAGGGTTATTGTTACCATCTTTCTAAATTCCATATATATGCATTAGTATACTGCATTGGTGTTTTTCTTTCTGACTTACTTCACTCTGTATAATCGGCTCCAATTTCATCCACCTCATTAGAACTGACTCAAATGTATTCTTTTTAATGGCTGAGTAATAATCCATTGTGTATATGTATCACAACTTTCTTATCCATTCATCTGCTGAGGGACATCTAGGTTACTTCCATGTCCTGGCTATTATAAACAGTGCTGTGATGAACATTGGGATACACATGTCACTTTCAAGACTGGTTTATTTGGTGCATATGCCCAGCAGTGGGATTGCTGGGTCACAAGGCAGTTCTATTTCCAGGTTTTTAAGGAATCTCCACACTGTTCTCCATAGTGGCTGTACTAGTTTGCATTCTCACCAACAGTGTAAGAGGGGTCCCTTTTCTCCACACCCTCTCCAGCACTTCTCGCTTGTAGACTTTTGGATCACAGCCATTCTGACTGGTGTGAAATGGTACCTCATTGTGGTTTAGATTTGCATTTCTCTGATAATGAGTGATGTTGAGCATCTTTTCATGTGTTTGTTAGCCATCTGTATGTCTTCTTTGGAGAAATGTCTATTTAGTTCTTTGGCCCATTTTTTGATCGGGTTATTTGTTTTTCTGACATTGAGCTGCAGGAGTTGCTTGTGTATTTTTGAGATTAGTTGTTTGTCAGTTGCTTCATTTGTTATTATTTTCTCCCATTCCAAAGTCTGTCTTTTCACCTTGCTTATAGTTTTCTTTGTTGTGCAGAAGCTTTTAATTTTAATTAGGTCCCATTTGTTTATTTTTGCTTTTATTTCCAGTATTCTGGGAGGTGGATCATAGAGGATCCTGCTGTGATTTATGTCGGAAAGTGTTTTGCCTATGTTCTCCTCTAGGAGTTTTATAGTTTCTGGTCTTACGTTTAGATCTTTAATCCATTTTGAGTTTATTTTTGTGTGTGGTGTTAGAAAGTGATCTAGTTTCATTCTTCTACAAGTGGTTGACCAGTTTTCCCAGCACCACTTGTTAAAGAGATTGTCTTTTCTCCATTGTATATTCTTGCCTATTTTGTCAAAGATAAGGTGTCCATAAGTGTGTGGATTTATCTCTGTGCTTTCTATTTTGTTCCATTGATCTATATTTCTGTCTTTGTGCCAGTTCCATACTCTCTTGATGACTGTGGCTTTGTAGTAGAGCCTGAAGTCAGGCAGGTTCATTCCTCCAGTTCCATTCTTCTTTCTCAAGATTGCTTTGGCTATTCAAGGTTTTTTGTATTTCCATACAAATTGTGAAATTATTGTTCTAGCTCTGTGAAAAATACCATTGGTAGCTTAATAGGGATTGCATTGAATCTGTAGATTTCTTTGGGTAGTATACTCATTTTCACTATATTGATTCTTCCAATCCATGAACATGGTATATTTCTCCATCTATTAGTGTCCTCTTTGATTTATTTCACCAGTGTTTTATAGTTTTCTATACATAGGTTTTTAGTTTATCTAGGTAGATATATTCCTAAGTATTTTATCCTTTTCGTTACAATGGTGAATGGAATTGTTTCCTTAATTTCTCTTTCTATTTTCTCATTATTAGTGTATAGGAATGCAAGGGATTTCTGTGTATTGATTTTATATCCTGCAACTTTACTATATTCATTGATCAGCTCTAGTAATTTTTCTGGTGGAGTCTTTAGGGTTTTCTATATAGAGGATCATGTCATCTGCAAACAGTGAGGGTATTACTTCTTCTTTTCCAATTTGGGTTCCATTTATTTCTTTTTCTGCTCTGATTACTGTGGCCAAAACTTCCAGAACTATGTTGAATAGTAGTGGTGAAAGTGGCACCCTTGTCTTGTTCTTGACTTTAGGGGATATGCTTTCAATTTTTCACAATTGAGGATAATGTTTGCTGTGGGTTTGTGATGTATAGCTTTTATTACGTTGAGGTATGTTCCTTCTATGTCTGCTTTCTGGAGGTTTTTTTTTTTTATCATAAATGGATGTTGAATTTTGTCAAAGGCTTTCTCTGCATCTATTGAGATAATCATATGGCTTTTATTTTTTAATTTCTTAATGTGGTGTATTATATTGACTAATTTGCAGATATTGAAGAATCCTTGCATCCCTGGGATAAAGGCCACTTGGTCATGGTGTATGATCTTTTTAATGTGTTGTTGGATTCTGATTGCTAGAATTTTGTTAAGGATTTTTGCATCTATGTTCATCAGTGATATTGGCCTGTAGTTTTCTTTTTTGGTGACATCTTTGTCAGGTTTTGGTATTAGGGTGATGGTGGCCTTATAGAATGAGTTTGGAAGTTTACCTTCCCTGCAATTTTCTGGAAGAGTTTGAGTAGGATAGGTGTTCAGTTCAGTTCAGTCATGTCCTACTCTTTGCGACCCCATGAATCACAGCACACCAGGCCTCGCTGTTAGCTCTTCTCTAAATTTTTGGTAGAATTCAGCTGTGAAGCCGTCTGGACCTGGGCTTTTGTTTGCTGGAAGATTTCTGATTACAGTTTCAATTTCCGTGCTTGTGATGGGTCTGTTAAGATTTTCTATTTCTTCCTGGTTCAGTTTTGGAAAGTTGTACTTTTCTAAGAATTTGTCCATTTCTTCCACGTTGTCCATTTTATTGGCATATAATTGCTGATAGTAGTCTCTTATGATCCTTTGTATTTCTGAGTTGTCTGTTGTGATCTCTCCATTTTCATTTCTAATTTTATTGATTTGATTTTTCTCTCTTTGTTTCTTGATGAGTCTGGCTAATGGTTTGTCAATTTTATTTATCCTTTCAAAGAACCAGCTTTTGGCTTTGTTGATTTTTGCTATGGTCTCTTTTGTTTCTTTTGCATTTATTTCTGCCCTAATTTTTAAGATTTCTTTCCTTCTACTAACTCTGGGGTTCTCCATTTCTTCCTTTTCTAGTTGCTTTAGGTGTAGAGTTAGGTTATTTATTTGATTTTTTTCTTGTTTCTTGAGGTATGCCTGTATTGCTATGAACTTTGCCCTTAGCACTGCTTTTATAGTGTCCCACAGGTTTTGGGTTATCGTGTTTTCATTTTCATTCATTTCTATGCATATTTTGATTTCCTCTGTGATTTGTTGGTTATTCAGCAGGTTATTCAGAAGCTATTATGGTCAGAAAAGATGCTTGGAATGATTTCAATTATTTTGAATTTACCAAGGCTAGATTTATGGCCCAGGATGTGATCTATCCTGGAGAAGCTTCCATGAGCACTTGAGAAAAAAGGTGAAATTCATTGTTTTGGGGTGAAATGTCCTATAGATATCAATTAGGTCTAACTGGTCTATTGTATCATTTAAAGTTTGTGTTTCTTTGTTAATTTTCTGTTTGGTTGATCTGTCCATAGGTGTGAGTGGGGTATTAAAGTCTCCCACTATTATTGTGTTATTGTTAATTTCCCCTTTCATACTTGTTAGCATTTGTCTTACATATTGCGGTGCTCCTATGTTGGGTGCATATATATTTATAATTGTTATATCTTCTTCTTGGATTGATCCTTTGATCGTTATGTAGTGTCCTTCTTTGTCTCTTTTCACAGGCTTTGTTTTAAAGTCTATTTTATCTGATATGAGTAGTGCTACTCTTGCTTTCTTTTGGTCTGTATTTGCATGGAATATATTTTTCCAACCCTTCACTTTCAGTCTGTATGTGTCCCCTGTTTTGAGCTGGGTCTCTTGTAGACAACATATATAGGGGTCTTGTTTTTGTATCCATTCAGCCAGTCTTTAAGACAAAAATATTTACTTTTGTAATAGTAAGGTGTTGCTGTTGTGTTTAGTCGCTCAGTCATGTCCGACTCTTTGTGACTCCATGGACTGCAGCAGGCCAGGCTTCCCTGTCCACCATCAACTCCCAGAGCTTGCTCAAACTCATGTCCATCGAGTCAGTGATGCCATCCAATCATCTCATCCTCTATCATCCCCTTATCCTTATGCATTCAATCATTCCCAGAATCAGGGTCTTTTCCAGTGAGTCAGTTCTTCACATCAGGTGGCCAAAAGTATTGGAGTTTCAGCTTCAGCATCAGCATCAGTCCTTCCAATGAATATTCAGGACTGATCTCCTTTAGTACTAACTGGTTGGATCTCTTTGCAGTCCAAGGGACTCTCAAGAGTCTTGTCCAACACCACAGTTCAAAAGCATCAATTTTTCAGCACTCAGCTTTCTTTATAGTCCAACTCTCACACCCATATATGACTATTAGAAAAATTATAGCTTTGACTAAATGGAACTTTGTTGGCAAAGTAATGTCTCTGCTTTTTTTATTTCAAGGAGCAAGTGTCTTTTAATTTCATGGCTGCAGTCTCCATCTGCAGAGAATTTGGAGCCCCCCAAAATAATCTCTCTCACTGTTTCCAATGTTTCTCCATCCATTTGCCATGAAGTAATGGGACCAGATGCCATGATCCTAGTTTTCTGAATGTTGAGCTTTAAGCCAACTTTCCCCACTCACCTCTTTCACTTTCATTAAGAGACTTTAGTTCTTCCATTTCTGCCATAAGAGTGATGTCATTTGCATATCTGAGGTTTTTGCTATTTCTCCTGGCAATCTTGATTCCAGCTTGTGCTTCATCCAGACTGACATTTTGCATGATGTACTCTGTATATAAGTTAAATAAGCAGGGTGACAATATGCAGCCTTGATGTACTACTTTTCCAATTTGTAACCAGTCTGTTGTTCCATGTCCAGTTCTAACTGTTGCTTCCTGACCTGCATACAGGTTTCTCAAGAGGCAGGTCAGGTGGTCTGGTATTCCCATCTCTTTCAGAATTTTCCACAGTTTATTGTGATCTACACAGTCAAAGGCTTTGGCATAGTCAAAGCAGAAATAGATGTTTTTCTGGAACCCACTTGCTTTTTCGATGATCCAACAGATGTTGGCAATTTAATCTCTAGTTCCTCTGCCTTTTCTAAACCCAGCTTGAACATCTAGAAGTTCATATTTCACATACTTTTGAAGCCTGGCTTGGAGAATTTTGAGCATAACTTTGCTAGCATGTGTGATGAGTGCATCTCAACATATGTGATCAATATTATTTCAACATATATGATCAATTTCTTCAAATCCATAAGGCATCTTTTTCTTGCATTGCATAATTTAGTATTATACAGTACTTCATAATATTTAAACTATGTTTTAAGACTGAATGCATTTATATTTCCTTCACTTAACCCTTCTAAATATTATACCTTCTGATATTTTTAAGGCTGTGATTCTTGCTTCACCTTTATGTGCTTGTGTATTAGTATAATTGTATACATGACAGGTGCTATCTTTTGAGCTGCAACTTTAATATCAGATACTTGGCTTTGTCATTTACTTCATTGTGTATTGTTTATTAGTTTATTGTGTAGTGGATCTACTACACAGAGAGAAGAAGGTTTATAAATATCAGTTGACTAGCCCAAGGTCATGTAGCAAATTATTAGTATAATTGTATACATGACAGGTGCTATCTTTTGAGCTGCAACTTTAATATCAGATACTTGGCTTTGTCATTTACTTCATTGTGTATTGTTTATTAGTTTATTGTGTAGTGGATCTACTACACAGAGAGAAGAAGGTTTATAAATATCAGTTGACTAGCCCAAGGTCATGTAGCAAATAAGTGACAAAGGTTTTATTTATTTCATAGGTTTCAGGAATAAAAGGAAATACTGGAGAAAGAAATGGCAACCCATTCCAGTGTTCTTGCCTGGAGAGTCCCAAGGACGGCGGAGCCTGGTGGGCTGCTGTCTATGGTGTCGCACAGAGTGGGACATGACTGAAGCAACTTAGCAGCAGCAGCAGCAACTGTAAGTAAATATTACCAAAACCATAAAGGTATTAGAGAAAATGGTTGCTGTAACAAAAGTTATGTCTAAATGGACCAAAGAGTTCTCATCCTTGAGATGACTTACTTAAGAATGGATATAAGGAAACATATAGCACATTCTGAGAAACAGATATAGCACATTCTAGTAAATATAACCCACCTTGATCATTTTCCAGTTCTAAATTTAAAAAAATCCATTCTGTATCAGTCATCACCATTCTTATTGAGCATGTTCTATAACTGCTTCCCTTCTTTGACAGTTTACTATTTCCCACTTAAGAATAGATGTAAAACCAGGATGCCATATTTAACCAGGTATAAATATGTCCTCATTTCTTATGTGTAATAACCCAGACTCCAAGATTCTCAGTATCACTTTTACTGATGTTACTTTTAAGGAATCTAGTGAATTGCAGTTCATTATCATATTATTGTTTATCTTCGTATATGTATTGATATGTAATAAACTGAAGATTGCCAGGGGAAGACATCTGCATGTGGGGTGTAAAGTATTCCGTTGGGGAAAGAATTGCAAGAGTAAAAAGATGAGATTTTCTTTACTTAAGGGAATAAAGGTTTCAACTTCTTTCTCTCCTCACATCAGGTTGTTTCCTTGAAAACAATACATCCAACCTTTTGATTTTACAACATAAAATTGAAGGTTTTCTGACTCTTGGGATTTGAAACACATAGCTCCAAAATTCACCCAGGAGATTCTTATGAAGGGTCCAGGAAACTATCACAAGGGATAGTCACTCATCTCTCATGAAAATAATTATGCCATGGAAGTTCTAATTATCCTTTATTTTTGTCAATACTTTGCAGTCTTCCATGGAGTGCCTTCCTGTGTGTGATCTGACATATTAGTACATACACAATTATTGTCTCCCTCTTATTTACTGATGCAAAGTTTTTTCTGGATTTTCTTGTGGAGAGAGGCATGGTTTTCTATTTACCTTCTAGACCATATCTCAACCACTTCTAACAGACTTTCAAAGTTTGTGTAATAATCAATAAGATTCTAATTAAGGTCTACAGGGAAAGAAGGAATAAGGGCAACCTGTATTAAAAAAAAAAAACTGGGTAGAATAATTTGGCTCTACACTTTTTGGGTATGTCTAGGTTAAAGTGACTTAGCAACAGCAAGTTAGTATAACTAAAAAATCTTGATGAACTTAAAAGATGGTTCCTTTTTTCAGATGGACAGTGTGCACTTGACCAGGCAGGTTTGCACTCTGAAAGTGCATAGGTGTTAATACAAAAAACCCTTTAATATTGTTATTAAAGTATATCCAATAATCAACTTGCCTGGATGGTGTCACTGGTTGATGATGTCCTTATATGCCATTCATCAAAGTTCAGGAGACAAAGTCCTGCTTGGGAACAGGAGCCTTAGTCATTAGCCTGACTCCCAACCCCACCGCCTGCTCTATGGAGAGGAGGGTCCACTATTTTACCTCTCCTCGACTTTGGCGTCATTGTAAGCAAGTGGCTTCTTCTGGAGTAAGAAGATTCTGCTGACGATTTTAGAGCCTCCTTGATGATTTACAGCCTCCTTCAGTTCAGTTCAGTTCAGTTCATTTCAGTTCAGTTCAGTCGCTTGGTCGTGTCCAACTCTTTGCGACCCCATGAATCGCAGCATGCCAGGCTTCCCTGTCCTTCACCAACTCCCAGAGTTCACTCAGACTCACATCCATCAAGTCGGTGATGCCATCCAGCCATCTCATCCTCGGTCGTCCCCTTCTCCTCCTGCCCCCAATCCTTCCCAGCATCAGAGTCTTTTCCAATGAGTCAACTCTTCGCATGAGGTGGCCAAAGTACTGGAGTTTCAGCTTTAGCATCATTCCTTCCAAAGAACACCCAGGGCTGTTCTCCTTCAGAATGCATTGGTTGGATCTCCTTGCAGTCCAAGGGACTCTCAAGAGTCTTCTCCAACACCACAGTTCAAAAGCATCAATTCTTTGGTGCTCAGCCTTCTTTGCAGTCCAACTCTCACATCCATACATTACTACTGGAAAAACCATAGCCTTGACTAGATGGTTAGGGACATGTAAATTTCTGTGTTTAAACAGAAATATGCATTTACTCTTTTAACAATAGGCAACAGAACTGTATCAAGGTTTTATCAGGAGGGAAGACAGCAGTGTCAGAAAGGTAATGCACTTCCTGATCATCTACTCTGTGAAGACCAGAGTTGGAATACCAGGAACAGGACTTTATCATTCCACCAAAGCAGAAAACCCTATTTCACAAACTTTATAACATTCTCATCAATTATATATAATAATTCACAGGAATTTTTTATATTTTCTAGAGAAAATATTTTTTTGAATTTTTAGTTAAAATATTTGAGAATTTGTAAAGATTATGACTTTTACATTGTTGGGCTAATCTACTGACATATATGTCTGTCTCTTATACACATCTTCCACATTAATTTATAAAACTTGACTAAGTCATGACATAGTTAAGAATTTACTATCATAAAGCTCTATTAAATATAAATTTCTTTAAAGCTAAAAGTTAATTGTCACTTAATATTTTTGTACAAGAGCATGCCTTTTAATATATAGAATAAATACATAGGAGAAAAACGGTATATTATTAAAATTTAACTTAAATATTAATAAATTACATAACAATAGGCAGAATGCTGCTTAGTTGCTTCAGTCGTGTCCGACTCTGTGCGATCCCATAGACGGAAGCCCACCAGGCTCTCCCATCCCTGGGATTCTCCAGGCAAGAACACTGGAGTGGGTTGCCATTTCCTTCTCCAATGCATGAAAGTGAAAAGTGAAAGTGAAGCCACTGAGTCGTGTTCAACCCTCAGCGACCCCATGGACTGCAGCCCACCAGGCTCCTCCATCCATGGGATTTTCAAGGCAAGAGTACTGGAGTGGGGTGCCATTGCCTTCTCCAATAGGTAGAATACTTATAAACTAATTTGTCTAACACATTAGTTTCAAGATATCTACTGTTCCTTGTCACGGCACAGGGAATAGTAAAAGAGTTCTAAAATGGAGTCCCAGTTTACAGAAGCAAAAATCTCTAGGTGAGTTTCCTTCCACCAATAGATGTATTAGAAGGAGCAGAAGTAAGACAGGATTTTAAAGAAAGCTTTAAACTCACAAGTTCCATCATAAATAAAATTAAAAGGCTTTATTGGCTTCATTAGTTTTCTTTCTCCCCAAATCTTGAGAATTTGCTTTCAATATCATCCATCAGAATCATCTTGTGGAGGAAAGGTCACAGATCTAATTCTTCATTCAGGCACAGAAGACATTAACATCTAATATACAAAGTGAGATATCATATATAATAATTAGAATGTAATTATGTCCATATATTTCCTCATAGATGTCTTTAGGCACTAGCTGTTCTTCCATTCTAAGAAGCCACAGTGGACACTGTTCCTACCGTTACGTTACGGAGATAGCTCACAACTATAAAAGGAGTAAGAAACTAAGCCAGAACTGCCAGCTGGCCCCTCATAAAGTCACCCTGTCCATCAGTATTTGTCAGTTATCCCAATGCTAAGGCTGGGTTCTTTAGTAAAAACAAAGAAATTAATAAAATGTTTTACGTGAACACACCAATTTAATTAGTTTCCTGTGTACTTTAATCTAGGGCTACGGTTCTAGATTCCTGATAAAAATTATTAAAAAACAAGAATTTGAGAGAAGAAAAGAAGTCTACTATTTTAAAGGTGACAGTGTTTTGAAAGAACTATTCTCTCAAATATTATTGAGGTGATCACTGAAATAGTACAGATAAAGTCAACTAGTATTTAAAACAACATAGGTTTATTTAACTAAACAAGGAAGTAATATTATTTTCACGTTTGTAATAGCAGTTCTGAAATAAAACCTCTCTATTTTGACATTTTTTTTTTTTTCTAAGAAAGAGAGACAGAAGCAGTGAGGGACAAGTAAAGGATAGCATCACATGGACTTCCCTGGTGGTCCAGTGGTTAAGAGTCTGCCTGCCAGTGCAGGGGAAATGGCTTCTATCCCTGGTCTGCAAAGATTCCACATGTAGGAGAGCAATTAAGCCAATGCACTGCCACTAATGAGCCTGCACGCCAGAACCCACGAGCCAGACTACGGAAGCCTGTGTGCCCTGGAGCCTCTGCACCATGACGAGAGAGTAGCCTTTGCTTGCTGCAACTAGAGAAAAACTGCACACGGCAATAAAGTCCCAGAACAGCCCCCAGTCAATAACTAGTATCACAGGCTCTGAAAGGATGTAAAAGTAGAATTAGAGAGTAAAATGAGAATGGTAAGAAATCATTAATCTCTTTTAGACAAAACTAATTTTTCTTGAGAAGCTTTGAATGTTTTACTTTTCCCGTCCATTTATTTATAAAACAAAAATATGATTTCCGAAAGCACAAATCTGAGATGGAAAACAGCAACCTTCAGTGTGCTAAAGGTTGCAGAACAGAGATGCTTATACATATGTATATATACTTATAAAAGCTTACAATTATATTCTCTTTAATCAAACATAAAATATTTAATCATTTTTATTTAGTTCCTGCTACTCTTTGTCTTTAAAACCTAGGTAGAAGCCCATGAAAAGTAACAAAATTTTTCAAGTCTATATTTTTCCATTCTTCTGACATTAAATATCTTAGAGAAAGTCAGTATTCCTCAGTCTAGCAAGTTTGCCTCTCTGACTGCCAGAGCTGTGAAAAACCAAAAAAAATGGCAATTCATGCAAATTTTCTAATTAAGCAAAGGAAATCCAAAGGCATTTACTGGAACCTACCATCAAGTATCCTGACATGTTTCTAAACTGAATAAGATATAGTTATTTGTGTATGTCAGCAAATACCCAGTGGCACATCTGAGAGTAATATCCATTACAGAGCAGACACTCCCGTGTATCTGGGAACATTCTGAAATAATTAAGTTAGTAAATCATCACCTAGTCAGGACATCGGGCTCCCACAGCTACTCTCCTTGATCCTCACCTTAATTATGTGCTTGTCTTGATCCTTGACTGTAAAATGTACTGACATTCATGTGCTGTTGACTGCTCCATTCTGGAGAAATTTCACAAGCTGTCCATGGTATGATGTTTTTTTTCTAACTCTCCATGTTACTTTGACATATATTTCCAGAGAGAGGTGTCTGTCATAACCTGAAAACTCCTAGGGGGTAAACTATTTACAATCAATTGTCATTGTTCAGTAGCCACCAGAGTGGCATTTACAATCAGCCAGTTAATCAGTACTTAATGTCAGGATAAGGATAACTATGACAAATCCACATTTTGGTTGAAGTATAAATGTAAAAAGAAAGATAGACAAAGTCATCCATTTCAAATACACATACATGCACACAAAATAAAAAGAGTAATTAATAACACATTTTATCATACCTCCAAGATCTATCAAGACTACCATTATGCTTTTAATAATTAAAAAAGAATATAACACTGTAAATTGCTACCACCATCAAAAAGGAATGCCATCCTGTTGAATATCCATTATAGTGGTATGATGATATAATTATATTTTGGAAATATATTTTAGTTTTATTTCTTTTATATGTATTTTTATTAATAGTGTATATGTACATCGTCCAAGGTAAGGAGCCGTGGCTGTGCTTTGCTGAAGCAGCCGTGAAGAGATGCCCCACACCCAAGGTAAGAGAAACCCAAGTAAGATGATAGGTGGTGCAAGAGGGCATCAGAGGGCAGACATACTGAAACAATACTCACAGAAAACTAGTCACTCTAATCACACTAGGACCACAGCCTTGTCTAACTCAATGAAACCAAGCCATGCCTGCAGGGCAACCCAAG
>SJYT01001414.1:35806-74372 GCA_006410635.1 Cephalophus harveyi | reverse complement strand
CAGTTCAAAAGCATCAATTCTTCAGCACTCAGCTTTCTTCACAGTCCAACTCTCACATCCATACATGACCACAGAAAAAACCATAGCCTTGACTAGACAGACCTTTGTTGGCAAAGTAACGTCTCTGCTTTTCAATATGGCACCTAGGTTGGTCATAATTTTTCTTAAAAGGAGTAAGCATCTTTTAATTTCATGGCTGCAGTCACCATCTGCAGTGATTTGGGAGCCAAAAAAAATAAAGTCTGACACTGTTTCCACTGTTTCCCCATCTAGTTCCCATGAAGTGATAGGACCGGATGCCATGATCTTCGTTTTCTGAATGTTGAGCTTTAAGCCAACTTTTTCACTCTCCTCTTTCACTTTCATCAAGAGGCTTTTGAGTTCCTCTTCACTTTCTGCCATAAGGGTGGTGTCATCTGCATATCTGAGGTTATTGATATTTCTCCCAGCAATCTCGATTCCAGCTGTGCTTCTTCCAGCCCAGTGTTTCTCATGATGTACTCTGCATAGAAGTTAAATAAGCAGGATGACAATATACAGCCTTGACGTACTCCTTTTCCTATTTGGAACCAGTCTGTTGTTCCATGTCCAGTTCTAACAGTTGCTTCCTGACCTGCATACAAATTTCTCAAAATAACCTCTAAGATACCATAAAACCTAAATTTCATGAGTCTATGAAGTTCACAATTATAATAATTACTCAAGAATAAAATTTTACATTAGTATAAGAAATGCTTGACAACTTGCAACTTAAGCAACTTTCAAACAAATTGTCTTAGGTTGAATTTCTTAAGCAGTGTACTATGCAGTACTTAAACACAGTGAAAAACAGTATCATTTGCTGACCCAGCAGTTCTTCAGGCCTTGTGTTAGGGCTTTGGAAACAGTAAATTATTTAACATTCACAATAACTCTATGAAGTACATATTATTTTCTCCTATTCTAAACATGGGCTTCCTTGGTGGCTCAGATGGTAAAGAATCTGCCTGCAATGACAGAGACCTGGGTTCAATCCCTGGGTCAGGAAGATCCCCTGGAGAAGGGAGTATCAACCCACTCTGGTATTCTTGCCTTTAAAATTCCATGGACAGAGAAGTCTGGAGGGCTACAGTCCAAGGGGTCACAAAGAGTCCAAAGAATCAGACATGGCTGAACAACTAACACTTCCACTGTCATATCATACATGTGAAACTAAGGCTTAGAAAGGTTAAGAATCTTATCCAAAGCCACCACATTGGGATTAAAATCTCCACCTGACTGACACCAATTCCATGCTTTATTAAAGGGGACGACCGAGGATGAGATGGCTGGATGGCATCACTGACTCGATGGATGTGAGTAAACTCCAGTACTTTGGCCACCTCATGCGAAGAGTTGACTCATTGGAAAAGACTCTGATGCTGGGAGGGATTGGGGGCAGGAGGAGAAGGGGACGACCGAGGATGAGATGGCTGGATGGCATCACTGACTCGATGGATGTGAGTCTGAGTGAACTCCGAGAGATGGTGATGAACAGGGAGGCCTGGCGTGCTGCGATTCATGGGGTCGCAAAGAGTCGGACACGACTGAGTGACTGAACTGAACTGACATATATGTAACATGTGTGACTTTTTCCTAAAAAAGGAAAACAAATATTGGTGTCTATTATTCAATTATATGACATATAAAATATAATATCATAACTCAGTCTTCTATCAGAAATGAATTGCTTACATCCTCTGTAGAACACCTACAATATTCTCCTCAGGAAACTGATAGTGACTATTGTAGAACCAAGAAAAGGCAAGTTAATGAGAAAATAATATTATTAGATCCCTTAATTTTGGATTTGCTTAAGGAATAATCAGCGGGAGAGAGCATAAAACTACACTCAGGTCTGTAGAGTGAATGAAGACATTATGCAAATAGAAAGTATATAGCATTCTAATCATTGTGCCATATTCATCCATGAGAGAGGTGTCCCGTGTCTTCAAGGTTTGTCTTATGAAGACATCAGTTTTTGAAAAATAGAGAGACAAAGGTCGCAATGAATAAAAAAAGCCTCAAACTTTGGTGATTGAATTTCTCACCTGCTCTCTGTTACTGTTTAATCTGCACATAAGAGAAAAAAATCAGCTGAGCTGTCTAGAAACATCTGGATGTTATGGTACCCAACAAATATGATAGCCACAGCTAATGAGCCTAAAGATAGGAAGAGCATTACCTGGTTGCTGTTTCAGCCTTCAGTCAATGAATATAAATAGGCTTTTGCTGATCCTTTGTCCTACTAAAACGTAATTCAGTTTATTGAAGTGGTGAACGACATTAGCCATTTGGACATTATTTGTTTATAAATCTAACATGGTGTCCTTGTTCTGTTTTTTCCCTCTCTGTATTAGAAAAATCCATGATAAAACCAATTTGTTTAAGCTCAGTGATTCTAATGATTGATAAAAACTGAATAGAAAATGACATTTATGTGTATATATATATACCTAGCCTTGCATTGGAGAAGGACATGGCAACCCACTCCAGTGTTCTTGCCTGGAGAATCCCAGGGATGGGTGATCCTAGTGAGCTGCCGTCTGTGGGGTCACACAGAGTCGGACACGACTGAAGCGACTTAGCAGCAGCAGCAGCAGCATGGCTAGCTAGCTAGCTAGATAAAATCATGGAACTTGAAAAAAGATGTAGGCCCTCCACTTTCATGTTTATAGTTATTTTGTCTGCCTCCATGAGGAAGGCCCCTGCCCTAAAATATTCTGTAGACATGAAATTAGACAACGTGTATGATGTCCCAACACACAGCAAGCGTGGAGGGAGTGTGTTCATCGATATTATGATTGTTATGGCTATCCGCAGACCTTCAGAACATTGAATCTAAAGTAGGTTTTGTGCTGGCACATTTGTTCACAACTGGGAGAGAAAGGCGGTGTTGAGATCAGGAAGTATGCCCATATAATCTTCACAACCAATCAGTGACCTAACTGGAGAAAATAGTCTTTTCTCCATTTTACAGATGACACAACTGGTTTTTAGAGGTAGGATGACTTACTAGATTTCATCCATATGTAAGTAGCAGATTTAAAGCAAGAGGTCATATCTTTTTCCTTTAAACAAAATTTCTTAATTAAAGTTTATGTATTTCAGCTTTACATATTAATTGATAAAGTAAACAATTATAAACAAAATTCTAGCAACTTGTCAATTTGTTTATTATATCAAAATCTTTCTCAGCAAATCAACTTTAGTGGCATATTTACTCAGGTTTACTGACTTCAAGTAATAGCTTTCAGGCATCTACTCCGTTTTCATCCAAAGATATTCCATATCTAATGGAATAATAACTCTCAGGTAAGTGGCTTAAGCACCTGGGTGATCTGTGCCATTCAGTAAGACAGAGACATGATCAAGGTAGTTAGTCTTTGGAGAAGTGAGGGAGTCAAGAATTCTAGTTCTCACATATTGTATTTGAGAATACAACTCAGGATGGATGTTCAAATATTAAGGGAGCAGTTTGGTTACACAAGTATAGATCTCAAGGGATCTGCTAGAAGCTGCATATGCAGAAATCATGAGCATATAGAAGTAGATATATGAGTCCACTTAGACATGGTTTCAATAGGAATGACGGTTTGGCTTTGAAACACTCTAACATTTAGAAACTGGGTGGGAAAGAGAAGTCAGCAAAGGAAAATAAGAAAAAGTTGGGTGGTACGAGGAAACTCCTGAGTGTGACTATGAACAATAAAAAAAAGGTGTTTCAAGCATGCTGAATTTCTGGAAAGAAATAGTATGATATAAGTGGTACTTTCCCTGGCCTGAGTGAAATAAAATTCACTTTTGGAGGGATTCCTATCAGTCAGAATTTGATCAGAGAAACAGAATCATTTATATTGATAATTAAGCAGTTTATTGTGAAGATTTGGAGAAGGAAATGGCAACCCACTCCAGTACTCTTGCCTGGAGCATCCCATGGACGGAGGAGCCTGATAGGCTACAGCCCATGGGGTCGCAAAGAGTCGGACTTTACCGAGCGACTTCAATTCAATTCAATTCAATTCAATTCAATTCAATTCAATTCAATTCAATTGTGAAGATTCAACCTTAACAACTGTGGGAGCTCATTATGCTATGCTTGGTGGAGCTGTAGCCAGAAGTCAGTGTGTAAGCTGCCAAGGGAAGATTGACATTGATGTGAAGTTGGGAAATATGGGCTCTAGGAGCAAAGAATAGAACTGACATGGATCCCCTATCATTTCCAAGCCTCTAGCTTCAGTAACAGGGATATCCTACAGGAGCAGCTGGTGGCTTTTTTCAATAAGCTAAGAATGCAGAAGACTGAGGAGTCCAAGATCCTTATGGAGGAGGTGAGGCAGCACTGAAGTTGCAGTGGATTCAGCTGTAGCCCATCCCAATCTGGTGAACCAACCTCCCTGAGCTGTAGCAGCACCTTATCCCGCTCTCCATCCTTCCCACAGTGAAAACAAACATCGCTTCTACACTGTCTAAATCTTGCTCATGGTGGTGTCTCTTGTGATCCATGCCAAATAGAACTATGGGGGGAAGGGAATTCAGGGAAACTAATTCCTGTGTAGTAAACTGGCACAGGACAAATTCTCCTGAGAGTGAACGAGTGAATGGGAGGCGAGTAAATACCTACCGCTCTTTTCTTTCAAGGGTTTTGCTGAAACAGACAGAAGTAAGTGTAAATTTTTATTTAGCTTTTGGTTTTTGATTTATTTGTTTTTTATAAGATGGTTGATAATGGAGCAATTTAGTTCTACAATGTGGTAGATAATGGAGAATGGCTCAGCAAAAACGGAGAGATTAAAGAAGAATGAGAGAGAGAAAAAGAACAGAGCTAATGAAACCCTTGAGAAAGTAAGATGAGTTGCTATTAATGCTCGAGGTCCACATTGTTTCTTTTTGGTCTTTCTTTTGCTATTTATTCCTGATGGAATTTAGTGGTTCACAGCACATACCAGGACAGATCAGCTTTAAATCTCGACCCTATTACTTAATAGTTGTGTGAAAAAGAACAAGAATCTCTCTGTCGCAGATTCTTCTTTTTAAAATGTCAGTACAAAAACTAGACTCATAGGATAACTGAAAAATAAAATAATAATGGTATCCATTCATAAGTCACCATCAAGATTAAATAATTTAATATTTGTAATTCATATTGAACACTCTGCATTCTTGGTAAGTGCTCTGTTATTACCTAAATAAATGTTTGGGTGCCTAAAGAATATACATTTTAAGATTCTTTTTTTGGTTAGCATTCTAAAATTGTGTGCTAAGTTACTTCAGCTGTGTCCAACTTTTTGCAACTCCATGGACTATAGCCCGCCAGGCTCCACTGTCCCTGGGATTTTCCAGGCAAGAATATTGGAGTGGGTTGCCATGCGCTTCTCCAGGGATCTCCCAAACCAGGAATCAAGCCCGGGTCTCTTAGGTCTCCTGCACTGGCAGGCAGGTTCTTTACCAGTAGCATCACCTGGGTATAAATTCTAATGTTAAGACTCTCTTATTTAAATTTCTTTACAAATATTGTTTTATTATTTCATAATATTCCAGCATATAGAGTGCAAGAACATGTGGGTAACTTTTTCATTTTCCCTCAGTAGACATTCAAGAAAACCAGTCACATATTCAGAAAGCTTCTAACTTCAAAAAGATGTTTTCTGTTGCTTTTGTTTACTTTGTATAATGCTATGGTGGACAGTTTCAAACAGAAGGATATGACCATTTAGATAATTTCTGTAGAATAAACTACTAGAAGTGAAATAATGAATTAGTAATTACCAACATTCTTAATATTCTGTTTTTGAGTAGTAAAGAAAAAACAGTCCTAAAAATTAAATTTAAATTTTGTTCTTTTAAAATACTATCTTAACAGTTAATAAAATTTCAGGAAGTTCATTAAACGGCTAAATGCTACAGAGCATTAAAACTTATTACAATTAAAAATTTCAACAATATGTATCCATCATGTATTTCTTTTTTTCTTTCTAAATCCATGCTGCTGCTTAGCTAAGTCGCTTCAGTCGTGTCTGACTCTGTGCAACCCCATAGATGGCAGCCCACCAGGCTCTGCCATCCCTGGGATTCTCCAGGCAAGAATACTGGAGTGGGTTGCCATTTCTTTCTCCAATGCATGAAAGTGAAAAATGAGAGTGAAGTTGCTCAGTCGTGTCCAACTCTTAGCAACCCCATGGACAGCAGCCCAACAGGCTCCTCCATCCTTGAGATTTTCCAGGCAAGAGTACTGGAGTAAGGTGCCATTGCCTTCTCCATGCTAAGCTCTGTTAAATATTAGAGAATCATGACTTTTCTTCATCTACATCTTTGTTAAAATGAACATTGAGATTTTCTTATAAAAATGCTTTCTTTAGGCATTTAAATTATAGTAATTACAATAGTTTTTTAGATTATTTAACTATTTGCTTGTCTTTTGTACCTGATGTTTACAATTATGTATTTCATCATGAAACTTTAAACACATTACAATGAGATAATATATGTAGTTTTTGCACTTCACTGACTGTCAATTACCATTTTGATTGTGTCACTTGTTACATTTCACAATTAAAACATATGGATAATTTCTTTGTATAGCAATTGCATTTGCTATCATAATAACTAGTGGCAAATCTGGCAAGATAATATTCCCACCTGTCTCTAGAAATGAAAGTCTCCTTTGCATTACTAATTTGACCATAAAGTTCACCTCCTCCAGTGTGGGTTCATCTATTGTTAGTGTATTTGTTAACAACAATAACTATGTCTTTATTGCAAGAGTTAATCATGATTTTACAATGCACAGTTATGACAAATGTCCTTAAATATTTTCTGGATGAATGACCATAATTTCACAAATGTTCACTTGGTTTAAAAAAAAAAAAATCAGAAATAAAGCAAGCTATCTTCCTGCACAAGGAAAGAAAGAATTTTACCCTATAGCAGAATATTTGCTAATAGTGCAATAATCACTGTTATTAGAAGCTGCTTATTTACTTTGCAATCATCTGTCTTTGGAGTGGAACAATAGGCTGTTTCTGAGAGACAGTGGCTAAATAAAATGCATTCCATTTTTTCTTTCCACCATTAACCTCGTGTTCACATTTTTAAGAAATTAGAAAACTACATTTTGAAAATAGTGTGCTTTCTTGATTTCCTTAACACTACACTATCCTACTCTCTAATCTTTTCCACTTTTTCACTTTATATCATCATAGTTACTAGCCATTAGGTACTAATGATTTTAGTATTCACTAATGAGTACTCCAAATGCATTTTCTTCTTTAATTTTCTGAATAACACTATTGGGTAAGTATTTTTTTGCAGAGAGGAAACTAACCTGCCACAAAACAATGTTAGTGAGAAAGGAAAAAGCAAATTAAATCCAGAAGATGTGACTGACTCACCTCAAGCATTTGCCTAGTATGCCCTGCCCATCATTACCAGCTTCTTTCCATTATACAATCCCTTAAGTGGCAGTAGGACCAAGTTTCTGTTTATTGTCATCCACTCTTCTCACTTGGCACACTTTCCTTCACTGATTTCTTTCCCATATTTTCAGATTTTATTGTATATTGGAGGCTTCTATAGCTTTCTCACAGGTCTAAAATCAGTTTCCAAGCTAAAGATTCTTAGTTTCATCTGCTGAGTCGACACCTGCACAAGAGTATTTCACAAGAACTTGAGTATCGTTAGAACCATAATTAATTATGTAATTTCCCCAGCTTCATTCTGTCTCTGCCAAAATGGTCTTTGTCTTAAATTTTCTATATCTGTGATTGTTTCAATGTTTAGGAGATCCTTAGGAAGTCTTTGGGTATCCTTCAGTTCAGTTCAGCCACTCAGTCATGTCTGACTCTTTGCGAACCCATGAATCACAGCACACCAGGCCTCCCTGTACATCACCAACTCCCAGAGTTCACTCAAACTCAAGTACATCGGGTCGGTGATGCCATCCAGCCATTTCATCCTCTGTCAGTCCCTTTTCCTCCTGCTCCCAATCCTTCCCAACGTAAGGGTCTTTTCCGATGAGTCAACTCTTCTCATAAGGTGGCCAAAGTACTGGAGTTTCAGTTTCAGTATCAGTCCTTCCAATGAACAACCAGGACTGATTTCCTTTAGGATGGACTGGTTGGATCCCCTTGCAGTCCAAGGGACTTTCAAGAGTCTTCTCCAACACCACAACTCAAAAGCATCAATTCTTCAGTGCTCAGCTTTCTTCACAGCCCAACTCTCACATTCATACATGACCACTTGAAAACCATAGCCTTGACTAGGTGGACCTTTGTTGGCAAAGTAATATCTCTGTTGTTCAATATACTGTCTAGGCTGTTCATAACTTTCCTTCCAAGAAGGAATGAAGTGAAATGAAGTCGCTCAGTTGTGTCCAACTCTTTGCGACCCCATGGACTGTAGCCTACCAGGCTCCTCCATCCCTGGGATTCTCCAGGCAGGAATACTAGAGTGGGTTGCCATTTCCTTCTCCAGGAGATCTTCCCAACCAAGGGATCAAACCTGGGTCTCACTTATTGCAGGCAGATGCTTTACCATCTGAGACACCAGGAAAGTCTCTCCAAGGAGGAAACATCTTTTAATTTCATGGTTGCAATCACCATCTGCAGTGATTTTGGAGCCCAAAAATTTAAAGTCTGACACTGTTTCCACTGTTTCTCCATGTATTTCCCATGAAGTGATGGGACCAGATGCCATGATCTTAGTTTTCTAAATGTTGAGCCAACTTTTTCACTCTCCTCTTTCAGTTTCAAGAGGTTTTTTAGTTCCTCTTCACTTTCTGCCTTAAGGGTGGTGTCCTCAGCATATCTGAGGTTATTGATATTTCTCCCGGCAATCTTGACTCCAGCTTGTGCTTCTTCCAGCCCAGTGTTTCTCACGATGTACTCTGCATAGGAGTTAAATAAGCAGGGTAACAGTATACAGCCTTGAAGTACTCCTTTTCCTATTTGGAACCAGTCTGTTGTTCCATGTACAGTTCTAACAGTTGCTTCCTGACCTGCATATAGGTTTCTCAAGAGGCAGGTCAGGTGGTCTGGTATTCACATCTTGTTAAGAATTTTCCACAGTTTATTGTGATCTGCATAGCCAAAGGCTTTGGCATAGTCAATAAAGCAGAAGTAGATGTTTTTCTGGAACTCTCTTGCTTTTTCCATGATCCAGCGGATGTTGGCAATTTGATCTCTGGTTCCTCTGCCTTTTCTAAAACCAACTTGTTTGCATGAAATGTTGCCTTGGTATCTCTAATTTTCTTGAAGAGATCTCTAGTCTTTCCCATTCTGTCTTTTCCTCTATTTCTTTGCATTGTTCGCTGAGGAAGGCTTTCTTATCTCTTCTTGCTATTCTTTGAAACTTTGCATCCAGATGCTTATATCTTCCCATTTCTCCTTTGTTTTTCGCCTCTTTCCTTTCACAGCTATTTGTAAGCCCCCACCCCAGACAGCCAATTTGGTTTTTTGCATTTCTTTTCCATGGGGATCGTCTTGATCCCTGTCTCCTTTACAATGTCACAAACCTCTGTCCATAGTTCATCAGGCACTCTATCAGATCTAGTCCCTTAAATCTATTTCTTCCTTCCACTGTATAATCATAAGGGATTTGATTTAAGTCATACCTGAATGTTCTAGTGGTTTTCCTCTCTTTCTTCAATTTAAGTCTGAATTTGGCAATAAGGAGTTCGTGATCTGAGCCACAGTCAATTCCTGGTCTTGTTTTTGCTGACTGTATAGAGCTTCTCCATCTTTAGCTGCAAAGAATATAATCAATCTGATTTCAGTGTTGACCATCTGGTGATGTCCATGTGTAGTCTTCTCTTGTGTTGTTGGAAAGAGAGTGTTTGCTATGACCAGTGTGTTCTTTTGGCAAAACTCTATTAGCCTTTGCCCTGCTTCATTTTGCATTCCAAGGCCAAATTTGCCTGTTACTCCAGGTGTTTCTTGACTTTCTACTTTTGCATTCCAGTCCTGTATAATGAAAAGGACATCTTTTTTTGGGTGTTAGTTCTAAAAGATCTTGTACATCTTCATAGAACTGTTCAACTTCAGCTTCTTCAGCATTACTAGTTGGGGCATAGGCTTGGATTACCGTGATATTGAATAGTTTGCCTTGGAAATCAACAGAGATTATTCTGGTGTTTTTGAGATTGCATCCAAGTCCTGCATTTTGGACTCTTTTGTTGACCATGATGGCTACTTCATTTCTTCTAAGGGACTCCTGCCCACAGTAGTAGATATAATGGTCATCTGAGTTAAATTCACCCCTTCCAGTCCATTTTAGTTTGCTGATTCCTAGAATGTCAATGTTTACTCTAGCTCTCTCCTGTTTGACCTCTTCCAATTTGCCTTGATTCATGGACCTGACATTCCAGGTTCCTATGCAATACTGCTCTTTACATCATCTGACCTTGCTTCTATCACCAGTCAAATCCACAACTGGGTATTGTTTTTGCTTTAACTCCATCCCTTCATTCTTTATGGAGATTTTTCTCCACTGATCTCCAGTAGCATATTGGGCACTTACTGACCCCAGGAGTTCCCCTTTCAGTATCCTATCATTTTGCTTTTTCATACTGTTCATGGGGTTATCAAGGCAAGAATACTGAAGTGGTTTGCCATTCCCTTCTCCAGTGGACCACATTCTGTCTGTATATCCTTAAGAGTCTTTAAAAAACCACTTTCCCATTCCATATTTCAATCATTCAACCAAGACTTTTTCATCCCAATTCCTATAAATCTGAATTCGTCTTCATTCTCTGTCTTCGGTACCACCAGCATACCACTGCTCTCCATTTTCTCTATAACAGAATAATTCATCTTTTTTCTATCTCAAATCCATTTCTCATGGTGATCTCAAAGTGATCTTTCAAAAATATTTTATTAGAATCCCATTATATTCAAGATAAATTTCAAATTCCTTACCTATACCAGAAATTCATCATAGTCTTATGACAACATTTCTAACCATGTTAATCACTTTTTCTACTGTATTAGAAGTTCTCTTAACATATAAGATTTCTTACTGTTTGCTGCTTTGAACTGAAGCTTACATTGCCTTCCGTGTTTTTAATGGTCCATTAATCTGAAATGTTTTCTCCTATCTTTCAAAGTCAGACTGAATTTTCTCATTTTTGTGAGATTCTTCTTGGCTGTTATTTTATCTATATAAATAAATAAATGGATGTCCACAAATGCACTGCTTAAAATTTCATCTTGGGAATTTTTGTTTGTGTCTTAGAGGGGACTGGAATGCAAAAGTAAGAAGTCAAGAGATACCTGGAGTAACAGGCAAATTTGGCCTTGGAGTATAAAATGAAGGAGGTCAAAGGCTAACAAAGTTTTGCCAAGAGAATGCACTGGTCATAGCAGACACCATCTTTCAACAAGACAAGAGAAGACTCTATACATGGGCATCACCAGATGGCCAACACAGAAATCAGATTCTTTATATTCTTGCAGCCAAAGATAGAGATGCTCTATACAGTCAGCGAAAAATGGACCAGGAGCTGACTGTGGCTAAGATCATGAACTCCTTATTGCCAAATTCAAACCTACATTGAAAAAAGTAGGGAAAGCCAGTAGATCATGCAGCTATGACCTAAATCAAATCCTTTACAGTGGAAGTGACAAATAGATTCAAGAGATTAGATCAGATAGACAAAGCGCCTGAAGAACTAGGATGGAGGTTTGTAACGTTGTACAGCAGGTGGGGATCAAGACCATTCCCAAGGAAAAGAAAGGCAAAAAGGCAAAATGGTTGTCTGAGGAGGCCTTACAAATAGTTGTGAAAAGAAGAGAAGTGAAAGGCAAAGGAGAAAAGGAAAGCTATACCCATTTGAATGCAGAGTTCCAAATAATAGGGCTTAACTGGTGGCTCAGAGGTTAAAGCATCTGCCTGGAATGCGGGAGACCTGGGTTCGATCCCTGGGTCAGGAAGATCCCCTGGAGAAGGAAATAGCAATCCACTCCAGTACTCTTGCTTGGAGAATCCCATGGAGGGAGGAGCCTGGTGGGCTACAGTCCATGGGGTCGCAAAAGGTCGGACACGACTGAGTGCCTTAGAAAGCCTTTTTCAGTGACCAATGCAAAGAAATAGAGGAAAACGATAGAATGGGAAAGACTAGAAATCTCTTCAAGAAAATTAGAGACACCAAGGGAACATTTCATGCAGAGAAGGGCACAATAAAGGACAGAAATGGTATGGACCTAACAGAAGCAGAAGATATTAAAAAGATGGTGTGATCACTCACCTAGAGCCAGACATCCTGGAATGTGAAGTCAAGTAGGCCTTAGGAAACATCACTATGAACAAAGCTAGTGGAGGTGATGGAATTCCAGTGGAGCTATTTGAAATCCTGAAAGATGATGCTGTGAAAGTGCTGCACTCAATATGGCAGCAAATTTGGAAAACTCAGCAGTGGCCACAGGACTGGAAAAGGTCAGTTTTCATTCCAATCCCAAAGAAAGGCAATGCCAAAGACTGTTCAAACTACCACACAATTACACTCATCTCACATGCTAATAAAGTAATGCTCAAAATTCTCAAAGCCAAGCTTCAACAGTACATGAATTGAGATCTTCCAGATATTCAAGTTTGGTTTAGAAAAGGCAGAGGAACCAGAGATCAAATTGCCAACATCTGCTGGATCATTGAAAAAAAAAAAAAGAGTTCCAGAAAAAAAGTCTACTTTTGCTTTATTGACTATGCCAAAGCCTTTGACTGTGTGGATCACAACAAACTGTGAAAATTCTTAATAAGATGAGAATACAAGACCACCTGACTTGCCTCCTGAGAAATCTGTATGGAGGTCAAGAGGCAACAGTTAGAACTGGACATGGAACAAAAGACTGATTCCAAATAGGAAAAGGAGTATGTCAAGGCTGTATATTGTCACTCTGTTTATTTAACTTATATGCAGAGTACATCATGTGAAATGCCAGGCTGGATGAAGCACAAGCTGGAATCAAGATTGCTGGGAGAAATATCAATAACCTCAGATATGCAAATGACACCACACTTATGTCAGAAAGCGAAGAAGAACTAAAAAGACTCTTGATGAAAGTAAAAGAAGAGAGTGAAAAAGTTGGCTTAAAGCTCAACATTCAGAAGACAAATATCATGGCATCCGGTCCCATCACTTCATGGCAAATAGATGGTGAAACAATGGAAACAGTGGCAGACTTTTCTTTTTTGGGCTCCAAAATCACTGAAGATGGTGACTGTAGCCGTGAAGTTAAGACTGTTGCTCCTTGGAAGAAAAGCTATGATCAACCTAGACAGCATATTAAAGAACAGAGACATTAGTTTGCCAACAAAGGTCTGTCTAGTCAAAACTATGCTTTTTCCAGTAGTCATGTATGGATGTGAGAGTTGAACTATAAAGAAAGTTGAGCACAGAAGAACTGATACTTTTGAAGTGTGGTGTTAGAGAAGACTCTTGAGAGTCCCTTGAACTGCAAGGACATCAAACCAGTGAATCCTGTAGGTAATGCATCCTGATTATTCATTGGAAATGCTGATGCTGAACCTGAAACTCCAATATTTTGTCCACCTGATGCTAAGAACTGACTCACTGGAAAAGACCCTGATGCTGGGAAAGATTGAAGGCAGGAGGAGCAGGGGACAATAGAGGATGAGGTGGTTGGATGGCATCACTGACTTGATGGACATGAGTTTGAGTAAGCTCCAGGAGTTGGTGATGGACAGGGAGGCATGGCATGCTGCAGTCCATGGAGTTGCAAAGAGTTGGATGCAACTGAGCGACTAAACTGAACTGAGTGATAAAGAATCTGCCTGTCAATGCAGGAGATACTTAAGAACCACAGAATCGATCCCTGAGTCAGCAAGATCTCCTGAAGAAGGGCATGGCAACCCACTCCAGTATTCTTGCCTGGAGAATCCTATGGACAGAGGAGCTTGGTGGGTTACATTCCACAGAGTCAGAAAGCGTTGGACACGACTAAAGTGACTTAGCACAGCACTTGCTTTTGACTCCCTGTTTACCTTCCCTTACATCATACTCCAAGGTCTTCAAACTATGCAAGATTTTAGTTTTACTAAAATTATAAAATATTTTAGTTATGTGGTAACTTTAATATGGGCTTCTTGGATAGCTCAGCCAGTAAAGAATCTGCCTGCAGTGCAGGAGACTCCCATTTGATTCCTAGGTTGGGAAGTTCTCCTGGAGAAAGGCATGGCAACCCACTCCAGCATTCCTGCCTGGAGAATCCCCATTAACAGAGAAGCCTGGTGAACTGCATCATGGTTGCAAAGAGTCAAACAGGACAGAGTAACTAAGCACAGTACAGCACCATTTTAGTGCTATTAAGGTCATCAACAACTGCTGTTCTATTAGGATACACATTTTCCCTCATTCTCATCAATACAGTTTTAGCTCACTTTTTTTTTTTTTTAAGGTTTTTCTATTTTCTCTCATTTTTTATTTTTAGCTGTCTAGCACCTCTTGCAGGATCTCAGTTCTCTGACCAAGGATTAAACCCAAGCCACAAATTCTAACCACTCAAATACCAGGGAACTACTATGTCTCATTTTAGAAAGGTGCTTTCTAATGTTTTTTAAATTAATCAGTGATAAATATATTTTCATATATGAGTGGCTAGGTCAATTTTTTTCAAAACCAGTAAACTTATATCTTTGTCTATATTCTCCAACAAAGTATTTTTATTTCCTACATATTTGACATGACTGTTTATACATGAAGTAAATTATCTGTTATGCATTACAAATATGTTTCAAGATGATATTGTTTTATAGATTTGTAAAGGTTTTTCTTTTGTTTTTCTCAATGTTTGCTTTTATGCCTTATAGATTCTATGTCATCCTTAGGCATCCAGTTGAAGACATGAAAAATTTATGCTTATTCTAGTACTTTTTTGAACTCATTTTTATGTTTTTAAATTGGACACTTCTGGGATTAATTTTGTAATTGGGCATATAGTACAAATCCAGATTTATTCCAATAGTTAGTCAATCCCCTACCATAGTCTCTTTACTAATCCTGTTTTCCACACCAATTTTCATAGATTAAATTGGCTTATGTTTTGGGGGCTATTTCTGGATTTTCTATTTTGCTCCATTGATCTGTTAGTCTACTTATAAACAAATAATTTATTTTATTAACTGGAGCTTTATCTTTTGATATCTAACTGAAATACTTCCTTTGCCACCATCCTAATCCTCCATTTTTTACATAAATTTTCTGATTATTCTAAGATATTTCTCTTTTAATATCAACTTTAGAAGCTGTTTCCTTTTCTCTAATTAAAAATGAACTCTGTAATTATCTAAAATATTAATTTAGGAAAATGGCATTTTGAAAATATGTAATCTTCTTATCTAAGTACAGAGTATACATTTCTTTCTATTCAATGAGTTATTTCTGCATTTTTGCATTGTTTATATTCTAGAAAAGTTCATTATTGGGCATTTCATATTTCTATATTGCCAATTATGAAGACAATATTTTAATTTGTTTCCTACTTAATACTAGCATAATTTGCATTTTTACTTATTTGTCTAAGTAGCTTGCATGTTACTAACTTTACTACCTGATAATTTTTTTACACCTATTTTCCATCTTTTTTTTTTAAGTACATGATCACATAATCTATCTAAGAAGAAGAGCCTCTCTCCTCTTTTCCAGTCCTGTGTCACTTATTTCCTTATCTTTTCTCATTTCATAGGTCAGTGTGGAGGTACTTTTTAAGGTTTCTAGAATTCTACACTCTATTTTCATCACTGTTCCCTCCTTTAACATTTATGCAGTCTCTGTTACTCAGAAAATGCTTGGGCAGACAGTAACGGAATGAACCTAAAGCAGTGCCATCTGACTTATAATTGTTGCTAACACAGCTGTATCACTATGGCGTATCTTCTACCTGGAACCACAGGGGTCCTCAAAAGTGTGTCCAGTAGCTGGAGGAATACATTGGTAACAAAGAAATACATTATTTCATCCAAAGTGGTAGAGAGGAAGATAGTTTGTTAATATATGTTATTCGACAGTTGTTAGTATTCTGTCAAGAGGAATAAGGGGCAAGTCTCAACATTGAGAAAAATCTCTTCTGAATAAAACAGAACATTAGATTAAATCCTTCCAAGTGCTGAGCGTTTGATCGTGAACTTGTTTGCTTTTTTATTCATTTATTCATGTAATCATTCAACAACAACTTGCATATATTTTTCTAAGCAGTGAAGATATGGCAATAAATAAAACAAACCCCGTGTTTTCATAGAACTTTCACTCTAGAGGTAGGAAAGATAATTTAAAAAACATGTATAATATCATATATGAAACGAATCGCCAGTCCAGGTTCGATGCATTATACAGGATGCTTGGGGCTGGTGCACTGGGATGACCCAGAGGAATGGTACAGGGAGGGATGTGGGAGGGGGGTTCAGGATGAGGAACACGTATACACCCGTGGCAGCTTCATGTTGGTGTATGACAAAACCAATACAACATTGTAAACTAATTAGCCTCCAATTAAAATAAATTTATTTAAAAACTAAACTAAAAAAAATCATTGGTGGGATTGGATAACGTGTAAATGACATTGAAAACCATGGATGAAATGAGACAAGCTTGGATCTACTGTAGATACTGAAGGCTCAAACACTGATCCCTAAGAAATACCAATATTGCAACATCGGTGAATTTAGGAGCAATAAGAGTATTACTCTAAAAATAGTTATTAAAATAATCAAGAAAACTGTATGTACAGTTCACACATAGAGGATTTCACATAAACAGTATATTTTAAGAAATAGTGCTCAATTGCATTAAGATTTCAGCTTATAGTTTGAGTAAAATGAAGATTTGTATTTGAACACTGGATGTGATACTGTGGAGATCATTACTGACCTTAACATGTTTTGGTTTTGTGGAGTGGAAGGATTTCAGTGCACTCAAGGTTTGAAATAAGTTCAAGAGGATGAGGGAAAGAAGTAATAGAGTAATACATTTCTTTAACATTGCTTTGAAAGCACAAATTAGAGTCTAGGGAGTTTTGTCTATGATTGTGTATATTATATTTCTTTAAGATGAGAAATATTTAGTGTGCTTAATCTAGTACAGAGAGAACAATTACAATTCAGAAGAAAGAGGGTAATTACAAAAGCAAAATTCAAATAGTCCAAATGTTATGAAATCCAGTGCAGAGATAAAAGAGTTGGTCACTGTGAGGCATACTGATAACCCATCCATAACAAGAGGAAAGATTCTGCACATAGTTACTGAGGCAGGATACTTTTATGGACATCATGGTGGACTAATACAGAAATTTTCTTCTAAGTCCTTCTATTTTTCAAGTGAAATGAGTAGATAATACAATCATAAGCAGAGAGTAATGGGAGCAGGAGAAATAGCTGATATATTGAGAAATGTGAAAAAAGTGTAAAATAGTCCTTTTGGAGAGTGTTCGCATGAGTTGAAAGACAACACTGTTAGGGAGCACTGAAATCTCACTTAAAGTGAACTGTTAGGAATTTAGCATAAGTGCCAGAAAACTGAATACACTGCAGAAATCAGTAAGATTTTAGAAAGTATAACTGAGGCAAAGAAGGGAAGAGAATTGAGAGAGTGTGCAAAAGAAATGGTTTGTTTATTAACCATAGACTTTAACTGGTTTAAATAATCTATTGGGTCTTAAAAAGTAAGGAGGCTATGAGAGATATTGACACATATTGCAATGCCAAAACTAGAAAGCAATTCTCCTGGACGATTTAATCAGTGACTCTTAAACAGCAATCTACCCTCTGATAGATCCAATCTAGTGCATCTACTGCAGTCAGTGTCTAATATCCCTGTACCTGCCTCTTTGAGGTATCAAAGGAAAGCACCTTTATGAAATTACTCATTCCATCAAAGGAATGGGTCCTATGGCACACCCAGACCCCACCTTTAGATATTGCACGGGTTCCATCGGTGATTTCAGGGGATGAAAATAGTCAGATGCAAGGATGACTCTTCTACCTCCCTTTGCAGTTTATGTTTTATAATTCACCAAGGCATCTCTTCTCCAACATAACTTCTAGTTTTAAAGGATTTTCAGTTTAATTGGGAAGACCATCTTGAGAATCACTTCAGAACAACTGTTGTACTTAGAGTGAATATATAAAAACTGCCTCAACAAATCCATAAACACAGGACAATAAAATAGCTGGTAAATTTGGTAATTGTGTTTATAAGTTAATCTTGGAGTTCTGTGCTATTCACATTGAATTTTTCATGCAAAATTAGTAAGACAAAGATTTTATTTTTCACTTATACTTAACATTTAAAGAGAGGAACACAGAATGACCTTGTCTTGACTTTGAGTCCAGCTGATTCTAAAAATCTTTTGAGAACTCTGCCTACTTTGCAATCAGTAACTTGACTACACTGTGACTAAACTGCTTTTAAGGCTGCCTTATTCTGGCTTGATTCTAGGACATCATCTTAGTGTGTCCTCAATTACCTTTCCTCACTTCTTTTCTGTTAAGATTAGAACAATAGTTCTCCTGTTCTTAAAAGCTACTGTGTTCCATTAGTAAGGATATTTGAGATTTAACTGGATAATTTTCATTTGGGGGAAATTTTCATTGAGGGGACTTCCCTAGTAGTCCAGTGGTTGAGACTTGGCCTTCCATTGCAGTGGGTGCAGGTTTGATGCCTGGTTGGGGGGCTAAGATCCCACACACCTGGCCACCAGAAAACCAAAACCTAAAACAAAACCAATATTGTAATAAATTCAATGAAGCCTTTAAGAAAAAAAAAAAAGAAACTTTTATTTAACTTCATAAAAGTATATATATTGACTTAAGAATGTTTTGTTGAGGATTACATCACAAACTTACAAACAAATTATGCCAATTAAGTTAGTGTTGAATGCTTTGGAAATACAATGCCTGTTAAATACTACTACTACTATTGAGTGAGTGAATGAGTGAAAGTCGCTCAGTCGTGTCCGACTCTCTGCGACCCTGTAGACTACACAGTCCATGGAATTCTCCAGGCCAGAATACTGGAGTGGGTAGCCTTTCCCTTCTCCAGGGGATCTTCCCAACCCAGGGATCGAACCCAGGTCTCCCGCATTGCAGGCGGATTCTTTACCAGCTGAGCTATCAGGGAAGATGCCTGTTAAATACTACTACTATTGCTTACTTAATAAAGGCGACATAAATCTATCTCTGTACTTAGCAGTATAGTTGATGAATAATATATTTCTCATTACAATGACATAACAAGAGTAAAAATAGCAATATGAGTGTTATGGCATGAGTGTTTGTGTTTCCCCTCAACCCCAGTTCACATTTTGGAATCCTAACACCCAATGTGGTCATTTTAAGAGGTAGAGCCTTTCAGAAGCAATTAGGTCATGAGTGTGGGTCTCTCATCAATGGGATTAGTGCCCTGAGAAAGTAAATTCCACAGAGCTCCTTGGCCACTTTCATCATGTGAGTATACCAGAAGTGAAATGTAGATGAGGGCACTTACCCAAATCATGTTGGCACCCTGATTTGGGTGCCGACCTCCAGAAATATGAAAAATAAGTGTTCTGTTTATAAGTGACCCAGTCTATGGTATTTTGTTATAGCAGCCAGAACGAACTAGGGAAAGTTAACATTTTTAATCCTCAATTTATTCCAGGTATTCCTGGCACTGAAGGTAATAGCGTTTACTTCCTACCTCCTAGCAAATATATGAGATACGCCCTAATATTTTCTTATCCTACAGAAAGGGAAAATAAGGTATACAGTGGTTATATACATTGCATACAGTCAAGGTGTTAAAGCTGGAATTAAACTCATGAAGGCTGATGATATAATTCAGTTCATAACTATTATGACAAAGAGCTTTTACACACTAAATAAAAATTTACATAAGAATGCTGATCATTACATGGATTTTGTTTTGTTTTACTTCCTTAGGCCTCTCCTAGTTGACATTTGTGTGACATGACAATTTCAAAGGAATATCTGTATCTAAAATGTATGACTATCCCTATCAGTAGTTTGCGAGAACTGTAAATCACCTGGGAAACATGGTGTATTAAAAGTCATTTACCATGTGTCACTTTCATCTTTCATATCAATGAAAAATGTGAATTTTAATTTACAACAGTGGCTACGTGAACTTCCACAACGACAAAAAAAAAAAAAAAAAAAAGGCAGAAAGAAAGAAGGAAAGAAATCCTAGAAATAGAGGGAAAGTATGATATATGTTAACATGAAGCTGTATGTAGGGTCTGTATCTTTTAAGAATCTTTTCCTTTTTTCAGGTATTTTTCCCCTGTATCTCTTTTGACATCCTTTAAGACCTTACATCTTTTAAAGATCTTACAATAATTCTGACTAATATGACAATTCTGACTCTGACTTCAAATGGAAAATTTGGCATATTGACTTTCAAAAAGCTCCTCTAAATGATGCTTTTATAAACACCAAGTAGCTTAGCCTCTCCTAATCTTTTTGAATGGCAACAGTGGCTCTAGAGTTTGGAAGCTTTCAATTTCATGTTTGCTTTTTCGCTCTTTGAATAGAAAAATAATTCACAAAAATGTGATGAGTTCACAAAATCCCATGTAAAACTCAAACAAATAAAAAATAAACAGCTGTTATGTTTTGAAAGCTGCCTTTGCCAGTTGGCACCTTTATTTGTCAAGGACTTGAGGATAGCAAACTAAAGAACACTTCATTATAAATGTATAGGGACTACATCTGTTATGCCTGAAATCCAATAATTAGCTGCTGCTGCTGCTGCTGCTAACTCGCTTCAGTCACGTCTGACTCTGTGTGACCCCATAGACGGCAGCCCACCAGGCTCCCCCGTCCCTGGGATTCTCCAGGCAAGAAGATCTGTAATTCAAACCTCTGTTTAATTCCATTTTTAAATAAAATATGAAATACTATATGCAGTGGGTATATCTGTAACAACATGATAATACTAATAACAAACGTTGGATAAATCATCTTTTTAAGAACATAGTTGCATAATTTTTGAGGGATTATAGAAAGATTTTTTCCTTCGTACTTTATAACCTACACTGAAAGATTCATGGAGGGAGAAAATTGATCATCATAACACTTAACATGCAACTGGAATTAAGTGGAATGAACCATTTATTCAATTAGCTATGTAAATGGTCAAAATCAATTCTTTCACATTTTTATATATAAAATAAAAATAAAAATCAAATTCAATATAAATGATATCTGTCTGCATTATATATACATTTGTATGCATGTGTTCATATAAAATATGACTGTTGAACTTTAACATAAATTTGAAACTTTAGAAGTAGAGCCCTGTTTGTGATCATTCAGTCACCTTCCTAAGTGAATCCTCATTTTACAGATAATTAAAGTAAGACTCATGGACTATAAATTATTTGCTCAAAGTCATTTTTAAATTTTCAAATGTATTTATTTTTAATTGGACCATAATTGCCTTACAATATTGTGTTGGTTTCTGCCATATGTCGACATGAATCCGCCATGGGTATGAGTTTGTCCCCTCCCTCCTGAGCCTCCCCGCACCCCGGCCCGTCCCGCGCTGCTAGTCACAGAGCTCCCCGCTCTATGCAGCACATTCCCACTGCTATCCGATTTTACATGCGGTCGTGTGCGTGTTTCAGTGCTACTCTCTCAATTCGTCCCAGCCTCTCCTTCTCCTCCTCTGTCCACAGTCTGTTCTTTATGTCTGTGTCTCTGTTGCTGCCCTGCAGATGGATTCTTCAGTGCCATTTTTCTAGGTTCCATATATATGCGCTAACATATAGTATTTGTTTTTCTTTTTCTGACTTACTTCACTCTGCATATTAGGCTCTGGAGCCAAAGTCAATGTATAACTAGCAAGTGGCAGAGATTTTAATCTCCAGTACCCAAGCTTAGTGTCCTTTCTCTAAATATGAAATAAACAACATCAGAGGCAGTGCCGGAAAAAGTTGACAAGATAATAATAAAATGGAAGGTATATAAATTCCTATGCAGTATTGCTCTTTACAGCATCGGATCTTGCTTCTATCACCAGTCACATGCGCAACTGGGTATTGTTTTCGCTTTGGGTCCATCCCTTCATTCTTTCTGGACTTATTTCTCCACTGATCTCCAGTAACATATTGGGCACCTAATGACCTGGGGAGTTCCTCTTTTGATATCCTATCATTTTGCCTGTTCATACTGTTCATGGGGTTCTCAAGGCAAGAATACTGAAGTGGCTTGCCATTCCCTTCTCCAGTGGACCACGTTAAAGTATTAAACAAAACTCAAGTTTTGATTATTTTTGTATTGAAATGAAAGTGGATAAATTTTAGTTCTAGTTTAGTATGGAACAATTATTTTTTGTTTTTCTTAAATTATTAGTCTCCTGTGATCACCTCTTCTATTCCTCGCTCCCATATATTGATACATACACAAATATATGGGCTTCCAAGGGGGCTCAGTGGTAAAGAACCCACCTGCCAGTGCAGTAGCCACAGGAATGTGGGTTTGGAAGATTCCTGGGTTGGGAAGATCCCCTGGAGGGGGAAATGGCAACCCACTCCAATGTTCTTGCCTGGAAAATTCCATGGACAGACAAGCCTGGCAAGTTATAGTCCATGGTGTCACAGAGTCAGGTGTGACTGAGCACACAGGCACACAAACACATATACATTTAACACACTCACACACACATATACACAGAAGCCCTTTACAAAAGCAAAGCATGATTGATTTATCTTTATGACATTTAAATATGGAAAATATTTTTAGATATCAAATCTAAAACCTATAAAAAAGATTCTAGACCTAAGCTTAATAATCAGTATTAGTCTTAGAACAAGTATTTAGGTATGTATTTGGTGTTTATCTCTGGTATTTAAGTTCAATTTTAAAAATAAAAATAATGATGTATAGCTTCATGGGCTCTACAAAAATTTATTCTCTGAAATCAACTTAAGATACATTTATGTGCAATAAAACCACAGATATAAAATGAACAGTTTAATTAATTTTCACAAATTCATGTAGTCATGTAATAGCACCTCAATAATCTTATGATCTCAAAACAGTTCCATCATATTTCTTTTCAGTCTATTCCTCCCTCCCCTGCCCAGCACCCACTGATCTCTTCCTGTCATTATTCAACTGTTTCACATATTCTAGAATTTCATATAAATGAAATCATACAACATTTAGTCTTTTGCTTCTGATTTGTTTTGTTCAACAAGTTTTTAAAGCTTATCATGCTATATGTTCCTTTTAACGAGTAGTGTTCTATTATATCTATACTTTTATGGAGAGAACTAGTGAACACATCCACATATACATCCTTTTTAGACAAATGTTTTCAATTACTTCATGTAAATATCTGTGAGAGAAATTTCTGGGCCTTATGATAAGTGTTTAAATGCTGACCAAAACTAAGATTATGGCATCTGGCCCCCTTACTTCATGGTAAATAGATGGGGAAAAGGTGGAAGTAGTGACAGATTTCCTCTTCTTGGGCTCTAAAATCACTGCGGATGGTGACTGCAGCCATGAAATCAGACATTTACTTCTTGGCAGGAAAGCTATGACAAATCTAGACAGTGTGCTAAAAAACAGAGACATTACTCTGCCAACAAAGGTCCATATAGTCAAGGCTCTGGTCTTCCAAGTGGTCATGTTCGGTCGCGAGAGCTAGACCATAAAGAAGGTGGAGTGCTGAAGAATTTCTGCCTTCAAACTATGGTGCTGAAGACTCCTGGAGGTCCCTGGGACAGCAAGGAAATCAAACCAGTCAGTCAAACTTATTAAATCAAACTTAAACCAGTTTGATTTAAGGGAAATCAAACCTGAATACTCAGAAGGACTGATGCTGAAGTTTAACCTCCAGTATTTTGAGGCCTGGGGTGCTGCAGTCCATGAGGTCACAAAGAGTTGGACACGGCTAGGTGACTGAACAACAGCTATGATGAGTGTATATTTAATTTTTTAAGAGATGGCCAAATAATTTTCCATTTTGATCCCATTGGCATTAAAGAAGAGTTCTAATTGCTCCATATCTTACCCAATCAATGGTATTGCCAGCCACTTAAACTTAGCTATTCTAGTGGGTTGATGTATAGTGGGTACCTCATTGTGATTTTGTTTTTCTTTTACTGAAGATTAATAACCAGTATCTCTTCATGTCCTTACTGACTATTTGAATATCTTTTTTTATAAAGTGTCTTAATCTTTTTGATCCATTTAAAAAAATTGGCTTTTGTCATAAGAGACTTTTTAATATTTTAGTTACAAGATTTTTGTCACATATATGACATTTTTTATAACATGTGAGTTAACTTTTTACTTTGAGCAGTATCTTTAAAGAATATAATTTTTCATTGTTTATAAAACCCACTTTGTCAGTTATCTATTGCTGTGTACTAAATTTCTTCCAAATGTAGCAGCTTAAATCAACAACACTTATTATCTTACGTAATTGTGTGGGTCAGTAGTCTAGGAGCAGCTAGATAGATATTTCTGGCTCAGAATCTCTCATGAGTTTGCAGTAAGGCTGTTTGTTGGACTGGAGCTTGAGATCTGGTTTTATTCTCATTCACATGGTTATTATCTAGTCCCCAGTTCCTCCAACCTAGACATTTCCATAGGGTTGCTTATGGTAAGACAGTTCAATTTCTTTAGCAGGTGTCATCCAAAGGGGGGGAGGGGGAGAAGCACAGCTAGAGCAAGAGTAAGAGATCAAGATGGAAACCCAGCATCTGATACAGTAACTTCAGAGAATGCCATGTGATCACTTCTGGCATAGCCCATTGGTCACACACGCCAACTCTATACAGTGTGAGAGGAATAACACAGGGTGTGAATGCCAGGAAGTACTAGGGGGATGACCAGGACCCAGCTTGGAAACTAGCACTCACACACATTTATAAGCACTCATTTTATGGTACTCCTTCTTGCATCCTACCTACGTGAACTTTATCTAACCTAACGTCATAAGGATGCCCTCCTTTGTCTCCCTACATAAGTTTTAAGCTTTTTGGCATTTCTATAATTACTCGTTTCAAGCTATTTTTTTGTATAGTGTGATAGGAGTTGAAGTATCATTAATTTATTATGAATTTCTAGTGGTTCAAGTGAAAGTATAATTTCGCCACAGGAATTACACTAGCACAAATTTTAAAAATTGATTTACAAAATTTCTATTTTCAGTAAAACTAAGTAAGCTTCCACCATTTCCTGCTTTCCCACAGATTACAGCTATAATCTTTGGAGAAAATTATAACCTGTAGGCATTGGTAAGTGAATCCAAATGAGAAGATTCTGAGAGGAGAGTTAAAAGATGAATTTCCTTTTTAACAAGGAAATTTAAAAAAGCTGTTAGCAAGATGGTAGATTGAACTGACTTCATGTAAGGTGCCTGAAACTTTGATTAAAAACCTAAAGCTTATCTGACATTAAGAAAAAAAGAGAAAGATTTGGGCCAAATACAGCCATTTAGGAAGTAAACTCAAAGTGGGAGAGCATGAAAACAGAACCCCAAGTTCTATATCTAAACTCTAAAGAAGCCTTTGGTTGCCCCTTGAATCACATATGGATATGATATATTACAGCTAGAATAAAAAATAAAATCTAAAAATATGAGTTGCCACCAAAGACCAGAGTTGAAATTTTAGTTCAGCTACATTAACAAACAAACAGCCCTTATATAGAAACACTCCTTGGAAGACTCCCAGACTCTCCATTAGAAAATATTAACAATGTTCAGAGTAAAGTAAAACATTACTTAACACACTATAAATCATGAAAATGTACCTAATTCTCAATAGAAAAGTCCATCAATTGTGACCAATCTTGATTTGAGATCACACAGAAATTAGGATACAAAGATTTTAATATAGTTATTATAATTAAACTCAGTGAAGGAGAGAAAGATGTGATTCACAATGAATGAAAATACTTGAAATATCAACAAAGAAAAGTATAAAATGGAAATTCAGGAACCAAAAATAAACCACAATTTCTAAAATTAAAAAAAAAAAAAAACAATCTGGATGCTATTAACAGAAAATGGGTTTAAGACAGAAAAAGTAGTGAGGGACCTGAAAGTCGCTCAGTTGTGTCCAACTTTTTATGACCCCATGGACTATACAGTCATGGAATTCTCCAGACCAGAATACTGGAGTGGGTAGCCTTTTCCTTCTCCAGGGGATCTTTCCAACCCAGGGATCAAACCCAGGTCTCCTGCATTGCAGGCAGATTCTTTATCAGCTGAGCCACAAGGGAAGCCCAAGAATACTGGAGTGGATAGCCTAACCCTTCTCCAGCGGATCTTCCCGACCCAGGAATTGAACTGGGGTTTCCCGCATTGCAGGCAGATTCTTTACTGACTGAGCTATCAGAGAAGACATTAAAGGTAAATCAATACCAATAAACTAATATGAAAAAAAGAGAGCAAAAAAAATTGACAGAAATTATCCAAACCTAGAAACTCCAGGGAATATAAAACAAATTATATCATTTTAATGAGGAGTAGTGTAAGGTAGAGAGACGAAATAGGTAGAAAATATATTTTAGAGTATAAAAATGTAAAAGTTATAATTTTTCCAAAGATTAAAAAAATGTGTTGGTTCAAGAAGCTTCTTCTAAACAGGATACATATGAAAAAATTTGTGGTATGTACAAAATACAGTGGCAAAAACTAAATATTTAATATAAAGGAAAAATCTTCAAAACAATCAGACAGGCAAAAATGACAGAAAATATATAGGGGAACAATAACTTGTTTGACTATTGACATCTAATCAGGAAATATGAAGACCAGAATTTTCTAAAATGCTAGAGTAAAAGTCAACTAATTATTTTATATCCTGTGAAAATGCATGCTAAGTCGCTTCAGTCATGTCTGACTCTTTGCGACCCCATGGACTGTAGCCCACCAGGCTCCTCTCTCCATGGAATTTTCCAGGAAAGAACATTGGAGTGAGTTGCCATCTCCTTCTCCCCCTGAAAAAATTGTCCTCAATAGTAAAGACAAACTTAAGACATTTTCACATAAAATAATGACAGAAGGGGTCATCAGCAAACCCCTACACAGGAGATATGAAAGGAAATTCCCATGGCTGAAGAGAGATGATAACATGTGTAACTTTGATTACCAGGAAAGAGAGAAATGAAGAAAGAGAAGATAGGATGGAAGGATGAAAATAAAGAGAGAGAAAAAGGTAATGATTAAAGACAATCTTCCCTGGATCGGGAAGATCCCCTGGAGAAAGCAATGGCAACCTACTCCAGTATTCTTGCCTGGAGACTGAGGAGCCTGCTAGGCTACAATCCACAGGGCCACAAAGGGTTGGACATGACTGAGCGACTTCACTTCACTTCAAAGACAATATATCAGGAAGACATAACAATTGTAAATGTGTGTGTATACTCATGCATGAAGCACAACTTGATTGAATTAATGAAAAATCAATTTTAAGATCATAGTTTTAGGCATTTAAATCTATCTTTCAAAATATAATAGAACAAACATATTTAAAAATTGGTATCACTATCAACACTATCAACATACTGACCCAATTGATATTTATAGAACACTAATTACTACATCTGCAGCATTAAAATTCGCAAATCCCACATAGTGCATTAGCCAATATAGACCATACACTTATTGATAAAATGAGTCTCAACACATTTCAAAGGACTGCACTAACTTCTAGATAATATAAGAGTAAAAAAAAAAAAATCTCTAGCAAACATAGAAGATATTTCAAATTTCATAACGATGAAAAAAATGTTTCCAAATATATGACTGTACAGAAATTCCCCAAACATTTATAGCCTAAATAAGACAATTATAAATAATCTACAGATCAAGAGAAGAAATCAAAAGTGACCTTATAAAATACTTTGAACTGAAGGAAAGCAAAAATGCACATCAAAAGCTGTTCATATAGCTATTAGATTAGTTAGACAAGGAGGCCATTAGATTGAGGGCTCTGAGCCTATATAAGTGAACCAAAATCTAAGACAAAGTAAAGTCTTATAAATATGCTCAATAAAATTCAGGGACAACCAGTCATGAACAATCAGACTTTCCCAAATAACTCAACTATTTAAGTTGTATGGAATAAAATGATGTCTTTGCATTATTTCTGCATCTGCTCAATAAAAGCCTTTCTCAGCTCCTATAGAAGCAAAGCTCCTAATCACTTTCAGCTCGATGCTTTCCTGTGAGAACTGACGTTTGCTCAAATTTTGAAAATTTTAATGTGCCTCAGTTTATTAGTAAGAGCTAAAGCTATTGAACTGTGGTTTTGGAGAAGACTCTTGAGAGTCCCTTAGACTGCAAGGAGATCCAACAAATCCATTCTGAAGGAGATCAGCCCTGGGATTTCTTTGGAAGGAATGATGCTAAAGCTCAAACTCCAGTACTTTGGCCACCTCATGAGAAGAGGTGACTCACTGGAAAAGACCCTGATGCTGGGAGGGATTGGGGGCAGGAGGAGAAGGGGACGACAGAGGATGAGATGGTTGGATGGCATCACTGACTCGATGGACGTGAGTCTGAGTGAACTCCGGGAGTTGGTGATGGACAGGGAGGCCTGGCGTGCTGTGATTCATGGGGTCACAAAGAGTCGGACACAACTGAGCGACTGAAAGCAGTACTTGGTATTTTTATGGCACTAAATACCTAAATAAGAAAAGAAGGAAGATCTCAAAACAAATGACTTCAGGTTCCACCTTAAGAAACAAGGAAAATATTAGAGTCATAGTGTTAATAATTAGAATATTTTAAAAATAAAGCCCAGCTGAAAGCCAATGAAAATAAGAAATGAAAGCAATAGAGAAAATCTATGAAATCCAAAGGTGGCTTTTTGAGAAGACCAATAAAATTAATAAAATTCTAGACAAGGACTTTAAAAAAATGGCACATATTAACAACCTGTGGTGTGAGAAGGGTTATATCACTCTTGATTCTACAAATATTAAAAGGATGTAAAGGAGATATTGGGCTTTCCTGGTAGCTCAGCTAGTAAAGAATCTACCTACAATGCAGGATACCCTGGTTCAATTCCTGGGTCAAGAAGATCCCCTGGAGAATGGATAGGTTACCCACTCCAGTATCACTAGGCTTCCCTTGTGGCTCAGCTGGTAAAGAATTCGTCTGCAATGTGAGAGAACTGGGTTTGATCCCTGGGTTTGGAAGATCCGTTGGAGAAGGGAAGGGCTACCCACTCCATTATTTTTGCCTGGAGAATTCCATGGACAGAGGAGCCTGGCAGATTACAGTCCATGGGGTTGCAAAGAATCAGACACAACTGAGCAACTTTCACTTTTCAGAAAGGAGATATTAATGTTTTGTCCAACACATGTGACAGCTTGAATTAAACAAACAAGCTTATTTAAAGACACAACTACCATGGCTCACTAAAGAAGTAATAGAAAATCTGAATATCCCTGTATCTATTAATAAAATTGACTATGTATTGAAAATATTAACCCTCAAAGAAACTCCCAACCTAGTAATTTCTATCAAATATTTATAGAACAATTAATAACAATTCTAAAGAAAGTGAGAGATAATTTGAGAGGAGGGAACAAGTTTCCATTTATATTATAGGACCAGAATTATAATGACACCAAAACCAGTCAAATATATTTCAGTTAAACTACAGACCAAATACCATAAGAATATAAATGCAAAAATAACAAGCAAAATTTTAGCAAATCAATCCCCACAAATAAAGACNCAAGCTGAATAAACAGTAACTATGTATGTGAAAGGGTGTCCCTGGTAGCTCAGCTGGTAAAGAATCAGCCTGCAGTGTGGGAGACCTCAATCCCTGGGTTGGGAAGATCTCCTGGAGGAGGGCATGGCAACCCACTCTAGTATTCTTGCCTGGAGAATCCCCATCAACAGAGGTGGCTGGCAGGCCACAGTCCACTAGGTTGCAAAGAGTCAGACATGACTGAGCAGCTAAGCATAGCACAGCACAGCATGTATGTAGAAGCAAAGTTAAAATGTTCAAGGATTAGAAGGGAGGCCAGTGTGAACACAGCAGAGTCAGCAAANGAATCCCCATCAACAGAGGTGGCTGGCAGGCCACAGTCCACTAGGTTGCAAAGAGTCAGACATGACTGAGCAGCTAAGCATAGCACAGCACAGCATGTATGTAGAAGCAAAGTTAAAATGTTCAAGGATTAGAAGGGAGGCCAGTGTGAACACAGCAGAGTCAGCAAAGATACGGGTAAGAGATCAGGTCAGAGACATTTCGGAAGGAAGTCTCTACAGAACACTGTGGATCATTGTAAATAATATTGCTCTAAATAAAATAGAAGTCCATTGGAAAATTTTAGGCAGAGAAGTAAAAAGATATATATTATGTTTTAAAAGGATCAATTTAGTTGCTATATTAACATTGGACCTTCGTCGTATAAAAGCAAGAACAAAGGCTGGGAACCATTTGGGTGGTCAATACTCATAGTCGATGAAGAAATAAAAGACAAGGAGGGTAACAGGAAACAGTGGAATGTGGCCAGATTCTGGGTACCTTTTCAAAGTAAAAATGATAAAATTTACAGTTATATTGGGTGTGGAGTGTGAGAAAGTAAGGAATCAAAAGTAAAAAGTTTTGTCTTGAGCATCTGAAAGAATAATGATGTAATCTATTTTATTTTATTTTTTTAATTACGCATTTTTTGTCCATACAAGGTGGCTTGCAGGATCTTTGTTCCCCATCCAGCGGTTGAACCCTGAGCCATCACAGTGAAAAGGCCTAACTACTGGACCACCAGGAATTTCCCTGTAATTTCTTAAGATAGAGAAGGTCAGGAGAGGTACATTAAGATAGAAAGGATGGTGGATTTTATCTTTCTCTTCAGTTACAGTTTAATAATTCATAGACAACTATATAGCATTCAATGAAAGACTTGCTTTGTATTTTCTAATAGATTCTTAAAATTAATATGCCATCACCCTTGGAATAAAATTTTTATTTCTAACTCTTGCCTTTTATATGTTTGATTTTTATACTATCTGTCTATCTGTCGATATCCTGGAGAAGGAAATGGCAATGCACTCCAGTATTCTTGCCTGGAGAATTCCATGGACAGAAGAGCCTGGTGGGCTACAGTCCATGGGGTCACAAAGAGTCAGACATGACTGAATGACTCCTAAACCATGTTTTGTTTGAAAATTTGGACTTTTATTTGACTATGCTGTCAGTGAGCAAAATTTCAGTTATTGCCATGTCATCTTTCTTTATCAAGTAGTGTTTGTGCAATTAATATGATTTTTTAAAAAAATTTCTCTTGTTGTATAAATTACTAGTAAATGAAAAATTAAAGTGCTATTACCAGTCATACAAAGATGTCTCATGAACATAATGCAATTGTGACAAAGATGGAATTCATTAAGAATGTGGAGTGAAGCAACTCTTTACTTTCAGTTCAATATCATCAGTCTTATCTGTGTGAACTGTAATGGGCAAAAGTATAAAATTCAAGGACACATGTAGGATGCTTGTATATATTGTACTTTAAGAGCTCTGTAGGAGAGCACAATTGATACAATGCCACCCTTTTGTTCAACTTGAAAATATATTTAGGTTTCACAGTTAAAATTAGACATGTAATGACTAATTCAAATGTCATGCTCTACGTTTTATAGACTTCTGTTCGTTAATTTAAACATTAGGCTTTCTCTAAGAAATAAATCTCAAGTGGTTGTACCAACATATTCCTAGATTGTGTCTGAACAACAACAACAAAAAAGTTGTTAGCTTAATCATCCAGTCAAATGATAGATGAATCAACAGAAAATATATTAGCTAGGTTATTGGGAGAACTGATAGAATTAATATGGTCAAGTTGCTTATATATGTATCAAAGATACACTTGTAAAATTACAAAATTGTTCTATCAATTAGCACAAAAATGTTATTTAAATTAGCATACCATCAATTAATTGACAAATACCAAGTTATTAACATCATAGTATAGAATCATTATATGTCCTAGAAAACTTTCTCACTGAATTTTAGACTTATCCTATAATTAACATGCTTCTATCTATCATTAAATACTTTATACTTCACTGTTGATATCTAAATATTCCTAAGTTTATTCTAACTTTATTTCATAAAAAACTTGAAATTTGGAAGAATTTTAGTTTTGCTTATATGGTTTTCCCACCTTATAGCATGCATAAAGGCAAATTGCCAGAGGCCTTAATGTTTGAATATAAAAATAAGTACAATTAAATTCCCAGTAGTAAATACAAGAGAAAGGCATGGTACCCAGCAAGAGAAGCATGAGGCTATGGTGTGAAACAACACTGACTCCATGTGCAGTGGACCCCATGGACTACATGCGGAAAACAAAGTTTTTAAAGTGAAAGGTCAACCTTTCAAAAGTTCTACAAGATGGATAAAGGATCTTTACACTAAATTAAATAGATAAGGAATTTTTTAAATAAATAAGATAAAAATGAAATGCTTAATAGAAAAGTAAGCTAAACAAGAAAAAAAAATTTAACAATATAGAATATGTGAAAATCAAGCTTCAATGTGGAAACAATCTATATTTCCATTGACAGATAAATGGATATAGAAAATGTGGTGTATGTATATGTGTGTATGCATATATAAAATAACATTTTATTGAGCCTTTAAGTAAAAAGAAGGAAAATCTATAATATGTGACAGATGAATAAGATTTGAGAGCATTATGCTTAGTGAAATGAGCCAGTCCCAGAGAAACTACAGAAATACTGCATGATTCCACTTATATGTAGTATCTACCATAGCCAAACTCAGAGCAATAAGGTGGTTGCCAGCTACTGAGGGAAGAGGAAATGAGGAGATACTAATAAACAGGCGTTAACTTTCAGTCAAGTCTGAATAAACTCTAGATATCTGCTATACCACATTGTATCTCTAGTCAACAAAAAATATACAGTGCACATAAAAATTTGATACAAGGGGAGACCTCATGTTAGGTGTTTTTCCATGATAATTGTTTTTGAAAAACATCAAGCCTTACCCTAATAATCAGACAACAGGAACATATTTAGGACTGCCTTCCCAAATGGCGCAGTAGTGAAGAATCCATCTGCCAATATAGGAGACTCAAGAGAGAACCTTTCAATCCCTTGGCCGGGAAGATCCCCTGGAGTAGGAACTGGCAACCCACTCCAGTATTTTCGCCTGGAAAATTACGTGGACAAAGGAGCCTGGTAGGTACAGTTCATAGGGTCACAAAGAGTTGAATACACTGACCACACACACACACACATTAATTTCATGGCTGCAGTCACCATCTGCAGTGATTTTGGAGCCCCCCCAAAAATAAAGTCTGACACTGTTTCCCCTGTTTCCCCATCTATTTCCCATGAAGTGATGGGACCGGACGCCATGTCCAACTCTTTGTGACCTATGAACTATCGCCTGCCAGGCTCTTCTATCTACGGGATACTCCCGGCAAGAATACTGGAGTGAGTTTCTGTGTCCTCCTCCAGGGGATCTTCCTGACCCAGGGACTGAACCCTTGTCTCTTACATCTCCTGCACTGGCAGGAGGATTCTTTACCACTAGTGCCACCAGGAAAGCCCATATATATACATATATTTAACTGTTTTTCAAATTTTAGCTAGTAATTATAGCATGGTTTATAATCTTAAAAATGAATGTCTAGAAGAAATAAATGAATATAATTTAAGATAACTGTTGCAGCTTAAAATATTGCTACATGAGAGACACAAATGTATAGAAAGGACTTTTGGACTCTATGGGAGAGGAAGAGGGTGGGATGATTTGGGAGAATGGCATTGAAACATGTAAACTAACATGTAAGAACGAAGCACAAGCCTATGTTCGATACAGGATACAGGATGCTTGGAGCTGGTGCACAGGGATGAGCCAGAGAGATGATATGGGGTGGGAGGTGGGAGGGGGATTCGGGATTGGGAGCTAATATACACCCATGGTGGATTCATGTCAATGTATGGCAAAACCAATATGGTATTGTAAAGTAAAATAAAGTAAAAATAAAAATTTTTAAAAAAATATTGCTACATGTTTTTTAAATATCTTTTAGCTACATATTTATTAATGTAAAAGGTATTTAATGCAATGTTTAAGTAAAAACCATGGTGGTGGTGGTTTAGTCACTAAGTTGTGTCTGACTCTTGCATACTCGTGAACTGTAGCCTGCCAGTCCTCTCTGTCCATGGGACTTCCCAGGCAAGAGTACTTGAGTGGATTGCCATTTTCTTTCCCAAGGGATCTTCCCGACCTGCATCAAGGATCAAACCTGCATCTCCTGCATTGCAGGCAAATTATTTACCACTGGGAAACTCCAATAAAAACCATGCTACACATTAAATGTAAAACTCTATTTTATTTTATAAAAGTATAGATTTGCATATCTCTATAATTAGATGTAAGTATCTCTTTATAATGCTATATATATAGCTATCTTAAGTATGATATTTATAGAATTATAGAAATTCTATAGTTTGAAAGCCCAGCAGTCCTTCCACTTGCCATATCTCAACCACAACCTTCAAAATGCCCCCCACAAGCCTTCCTTTTGTGCAGTTATTTTCTGGTGTATTTTTGTTTTTTCATCATCTAAATATGTATCTCTATACATTGTAATTTAGTATTACCCATTTTCTTAAAATTTGGTGTGTCTCTTAAGCTTTTTAACTTACAGGTGCAAATTCGTTTTTTTTTTTTTCCCTCCCTTACACCATATCAAATTGAACATCACCATCCATTTAAATTGGAAGTTTTCCTTGTCTGGATTTGCTTATTACATGCCAGTTTTGCAATTCATATTTTTCACTGCCCTCTGGAATTTTCTGCAACTTTGAAGAAAATAGACTGAGCTTAGGTTTTGTTTTTTTTTTTTTTTTTCGGGAGATGGTGATGAACAGGGAGGCCTGGCGTGCTGCGATTCATGGGGTCGCAAAGAGTCGGACACGACTGAGCGACTGAACTGAACTGAACTGACGGTAGTTCTACAAAGTTTCACTTTCCCTCATCTGTAAATTATTATTGTTTGATACTTGTTATATTAATAAAGTATTAGTTCTCTTTTTCTACTTATTACTTAATATTAAAATATTTTAAAAGTAACACTCAGAAAAAAAAGATAAATCCCTGATTTTTGCCCTTATTTTATAGATTTACACCTAATTTGTTTCTTCTCACCCTCTAGAGTAGCTATTAGATTAAGTATCATTAGGAACACATGTATTTAAACATACTTGATGGATTTCACTTATTTCATATAAATTCAATGCATTTTGAAGTTCAAATTATCTAATTTTTAGTGATAGCTCCTCTTCACATTAAATCCTGTCTCCTTTTAATCTGATCTACTATGAGATATTCTGGACTTATTTCATGTCATTTTCAGCCTCAGAACTGAAATCAGTCATTCCTCCAAGAGATCCTGCTTGTCTTTAGTGGAAAAGGTATTTTAAATCTACCATATGGATGTTAGGGATGGTCATTTTTACCTGATTTCTTTCTATATGGTTTTGTAGGTGAATTTATAGGAAATAAACATTGTTAGAACAACGACTTGACCAATGGATGAATAAAATGCCTAGTGAGTTTATACTAATTTTCCAGCTAAGAGTGTAGGGCCACTCAGCCTACTTTATATAGATTCCTCTTTCACCTGTAGAATTCAATTCTAAAGAAGCAATGAGTCCAAAAGTCTGTTCTATACATCTGTGTCTCTTTTGCTGTCTCGCATACAGGGTCATCATTGCCATCTTTCTAAATTCCATATATATGTGTCAGTATACTGTATTGGTATTTTTCTTTCTGGCTTACTTCACTCTGTATAATAGGTTCCAGTTTCATCCATCTCATTAGAACTAATTCAAATGAATTCTTTTTAATGGCTGAATAATACTGCATTGGGTATATGTACCACAGCTTTCTTATCCATTCATCTGCTGATGGACATCTAGGTTGTTTCCATGTCCTGGCTATTATAAACAGTGCTGCAATGAACATTGGGGTACATGTGTCTCTTTCAATTCTGTTTTCCTCGGTGTGTATGCCCAGTAGTGGGATTGCTGGGTCATTTTGGACTCTGTGGGAGAGGGAGAGGGTGGGATGATTTGGGAGAATGGCATGGAAACATGTATACTATCATGTAAGAACGAAATACCAGCCTATGTTCAATACAGGATACAGGATGCTTGGGGCTGGTGCGCGGGGATGATCCAGAGAGAGCATATGGGATGGGAGGTGGGAGGGGGATTCAGGATAGGGAGCTCGTATACACCCCTGGTGGATTCGTGTCAATGTATGGCAAAACTAATACGGTACTGTAAAGTAAAATAAAGTAAAAATAAAATAAAAAAAAAGAAACAAAAAAAGTAATTAACCTCCAATTAAAATAAATAAATTTATATTTAAAAAAAGAGGCAAAAACAATATGATATTGTAAAGTAAAAAAAATAATAATAAAATAAAATCTGAAAAAAAAGAAGCAGTGATAAAGCTACAGTTTCCAATAATTATCCATATGCCTTATTCCACATCATATTCACATCAGTTTCCATGTAACAATATAAATATTTCCAAAAATAATATGATTGTTGAACACATGTAAAAGATTTGCAAATACATTCTTTTTGTCCTCAGTTATTTTTAATATTACTGAATCTACTTTGTCTAGGCAAAAAGTAATTATATTCTATCTCCCCTCCTCATTTAATCTTAGTTGGGCTTCCCTGGTGGCTCAGAGGTTAAAGCATCTGCCTGGAATGCAGAAGACCCGGGTTCGATCCCTGGGTTGGGAAGATCCCCTGGAGAAGGAAATGGCAACCCACTCCAGTACTCTTGCCTGGAGAATCCCATGGACGGAGGAGCCTGGTAGGCGACAGTCCATGGGGTCGCAAAGAGTCGGACACGACTGAGCGACTTCACTTCACTTCACTTCACTTCACTTCCTTATAATTAGCTATAATCCAAGGCTTATTTTCATACGAAAATTTGAAATTTTAAAAGGCAGTTTTTTTCAGAATATCTTCTGTAACTTCACAGAACTCTCAAAACTTTTTTTTAAATTGCTATTAGTATTTAAAAATACAACTTTCTTCTGGTTTAGTTTCACTCTCCCACTTTTATCTGACTTTTTCTTTTTTATTGGACTTGTCCTGATAAGTTTGAGGTCAGTAGTTCAATTCTCAGGTTTTGTTTCTTTTTTTTTAAATTATTATTATTATTATTTTTACAATACTGTATTGGTTTTGCCATACATTGACATGAATCCACCACAGGTGTACATGAGTTCCCAACCCTGAACCCCCCTCCCACCTCCCTCCCCATATCATCTCTCTGGGTCATCCCAGTGCACCAGCCACTAAGGGGAAACAAAGAAACGAACAAGCACACAGGATGTTTCTTTGTTTCCCCTTAGTGTGGAACTTAGTTCTGGGTGTTGGTCATGTTTAATTTAAAAATTCAAAGGAGCTAAATGGTTCCAGCCCTGTTAGACCTTCTTACAAACAGTTACACTGACCAACTGTGGATTAAGCAAAATCCCTCCTGATTTTAGTTGCTGTTTCCAAAATGGTTCCTGGTGAATATCCTGTTTTCAGTTCTTAAAATGTCTGATGGTCTCCTTGCTTCTGTCAACTAGAAGCTGACTAGTTGCCATGGGTGCATGCCATCTGCCTTCACGAGGATGAAGTCGTGTGTTGCTGCTGCTGCTGACCCTCAACACCCTGGAAGGGGATCAGGGTGGTGAGTTGAAACGAGGCACTCTGTGCTTCCAGAAAACTGGCAGGACAGGTCTTCAGAAAGGTATTCTCAGGAGCTCATTTTATGAGCTCAATTCTTGTATCTCCTCATATTTAGGAAAGTACTAAAACCCTTCACGGTGATGACTGCTTCTTGTGACTAGCAATAGCTTCACAAGGCCAGCAGAAACTTTCTACAAAAAAAGAAAAATATATGTACTTGATTTCATGTTCTCCCCCTTTACCAAAATCACATGTATACTCTCCTTTCCTGCTACCTCTTTGGAGCAGTTTTTTAGAACTATCTGAGGTATACTGTCACCCTGCTTATTCTACTTATATGCAGAGTACATCATGAGAAACGCTGGGCTGGAAGAAGCACAAGCTGGAATCAAGATTGCCAGGAGAAATATCAATAACCTCAGATATGCAGATGACACCACTCTTATGGCAGAAAGTGAAGAGGACCTAAAAACCCTCTTGATGAAAGTGAAAGAGGAGAGTGAAAAAGTTGGCTTAAAGCTCAACATTCAGAAAACGAAGATCATGGCATCTGGTCCCATCACTTCATGGGAAATAGATGGGGAAAGAGTGTCAGACTTTATTTTTTGGGCTCCAAAATTACTGCAGATGGTGATTGCCGCCATGGAATTAAAAGACGCTTACTCCTTGGAAGGAAAGTTATGACCAGCCTAGATAGCATATTGAAAAGCAGAGACATTGCTTTGCCAACAAATGTCCCTCTAGTCAAGGCTATGGTTTTTCCTGTGGTCATGTATGGATGTGAGAGTTGGACTGTGAAGAAAGCTGAGC
>SJYT01001414.1:12645-33023 GCA_006410635.1 Cephalophus harveyi | reverse complement strand
ACTCATTTGTAGATTAATATTTTATTAACATTTGGGAATAGCCATTTTACCAAACTCCCTATTATCTTTGGAACAAAAATATCAACTTGTTCAGCTTTTTCTAATGAATAAAACATAAGTGCAGGAAAAATTTCTTTGTGTTTGATGTATTCCATTATTTGTTGAAAATAATTGCAATTTTATACTTAAATTAGCAGACTGAATCTGTTTACTTTAATAATAATAATGGTTGTTTAGATATATATTTTCAAAGAGAAGTTTGGAAGCACTGACTTGATGAGAACATTTCAATTTTCAGAACAGGTAGCAGAGTCAAAATCCCACCTACCATAACCACTTTGGTGTGATTTAAGAGGCCAAAGTCTTTGAAATATAGAAAGTAAGAAGAGAAAATTGAGTAATGAAGAAATGTTTGCAATGCACAAAGAGTCTTATGTACTGTTTGTACATATATTTCTTGATATGCAAAAGTTTACATGTGTGTGTTAGTTTTAATTGTTGCAATATAATCAGAAAGGATACAAGTTATTTTTTACATTGACATTTCCTCACTGCTTTTAGTTTTAGGTTTTCTGCTGCTGCTGCTGCTGCTGCTGCTAAGTCGCTTCGGTCATGTCCTACTCTATGCGACCCCGTAGATGGCAGCCCACCAGCCTCCCCGGTCCCGGGGATTCTCCAAGCAAGAACACTGGAGTGAGTTGCCATTTCCTTCTCCAAGGCACTACTACAATATCTAAAAAGATGGTTACATTGTGGTCTTCTTTGTTTCAGTTAATGTTTATATTTTAAGGCCTAAAGGCAACTTTGCCTCCACAAAACATCGCCTTCGGAGAAGGCAAGGGCACTCCACTCCAGTACTCTTGCCTGGAGAATCCCGCGGACAGAGGAGCCTCATGTCCATGGGGTCGCTAAGAGTCGGTCACAACTGAGCGACTTCACTTTTCACTTTCATGCATTGGAGAAAGAAATGGCAACCCACTCCAGTGTTCTTGCCTAGAGAATCTCAGGGACACGGGAGCCTGGTGGACTGCCATCTATGGTGTCGCACAGAGTCAGACACGACTGAAGTGACTTAGCAGCAGCAGCAGCAGCATTTTCCTTACAAAGGTCAGAGTGTACTAAGAGAAGAGGAAAAAGGGTGCATTTAGTGTTGGTGTCAATGATTTATTTTTATTTTGTTTATGTAAATATTAGGACATCATTTAAGGACTAAGCCTCAGTGTCGTCTTCATTTTCTGTTTACAGACTCTGGTGGGCTTGCTACCAGATCTTAGAGCTTTGCCATTCTTTATCAATCTAACAATGGTTGTTAATATTTTTGAAACTGGAGCAAATATCGAGGTAGCCATTCTTGGCAAGTGTTCTGTGATTTAGTCTCAGCAATGGAATATGTTCTCCTTTGAACTGTTTCCATGAAAATTGTTTACAGACTCTGGTGGGCTTGCTACCAGATCTTAGAGCTTTGCCATTCTTTATCAACCTAACAATGGTTGTTAATATTTTTGAAACTGGAGCAAATATCGAGGTAGCCATTCTTGGCAAGTGTTCTGTGATTTAGTCTCAGCAATGGAATATGTTCTCCTTTGAACTGTCTCCATGAAAAAAGTCCCAGTGATGAAAATATGCCTCCTTTTGGCCACAGACATTCTCTTACTTCACATCAATACTTTGTCCAGAGCTTTAAAGGTATTGACTAAGTGATACAATGCAAAAACTTTTTTATATAAAGTGATTCTAAATAATATCATCAAGATATCCAGACAATATTGTTAATTCTAAATTTAAGACATGTTTATGAATTATGGTTAAACAGAAATTATTTGGACAAATATAAAGTTATTCATTGAGTAGTTTGTCAGATTGGGTTCAGTGAAAGAGCCAGAAATTATTAAGAATTTCCATATACAGGGTTATCATTAACATCTTTCTAAATTCCATATATATGTGTTAGTATACTGTACTGGTGTTTTTCTTTCTGGGTTACTTCACTCTGTATAATCGGCTCCAGTTTCATCCACCTCATTAGAACTAATTCAAATGTATTCTTTTTAATGGCTGCCTTGATGTAATCCTTTTCCTATTTGGAACCAGTCTGTTGTTCCATGTCCAGTTCTAACTGTTGCTTCCTTACCTGCATATAGGTTTCTCAAGAGACAGGTCAGGTGGTCTGCTATTCCCATCTCTCTCAGAATTTTCCCCAGTTTATTGTGATCCACACAGTCAAAGTCTTTGGCACAGTCAATAAAGCCTGTCTCTTATACACATCTAGTAATACTCCATTGTGTATATGAACCACAGCTTTCTTATCCATTCATCTGCTGATGAACATCTAGGTTGCTTCCATCTCCTGGCTATTATTGTAAAGTAAAATAATAATAATAAATAATAATAATTAATAATAATAATTTCTGTAAATTTTGTGTCTGTATTTGTAAGTTATACAACAGAAATTTACATATGAGGTTGCTGATTTTTGTATCTATTTACTAAGCATGCCTGGTGGCTCAGTGGTAAAGAATCTGCTTGCAATGTAGGAGATCACCTGAAAAACAGTAGATGAGGGTTTGATCCCTGGGTCAGGAAGATTCCCTGGAGAAGGAAATAGCAATCTCTCCTATATTCTTGCCTGAGAAATCCCATGGACAGAGGAGCCTAGCAGGCAACAGTCTATTGGTTTGCAAGAGTCGGACATGATTAAACCACCACCACCAGTATAATAATATTCATACATCAAGATAACTGTTACAACATTCATTTAAAATGCTGTGAAAAATTATAGAGTTTATTCAGGTGATTTATGTAATATGATACTATTTTTGAAAGATAATTTAAGAATATTTTAAGTCATGAAAAGAATCAGAAGGGGATAATTAAGGAGGTTCATTAAGAGGCTGTTATAGTAAGAACAATAAAAGATTTGACCATGGTAATATTTGACCATGGAAGTGATATATCATTCTATTTAAAATATATTTTTGACCTATGAAAGATGTAGGGAAGTGTCAAAAAATGACTTCCACATGTATACCCAGAGAGATGGTGCCACTACCCAAGATGGAATGACTATGAAGGAGTATTGGTGGGAAATTTCTTGTGACAGTTGTTACATGAAAAGCTATTAAATAGGCATTTGTACCTAGATGTTCAGAGCTCAGAAATACATCTTAGGATGACAAATATATTTATGAATGATTATTTTTAAGAGTTGAGAGTGTGCAAAGTAAAAGGCAGTCATTCTGTTGGTTGTTATGTAATGGATAAAATGATTAATTAGTTATGCATTTTCACTAAAATATATGTTCAGTTCAGTTCAGTCGCTCAGTCGTGTCTGTAAGGCCTCCCCAGACAGCCATTTTGCTTTTTTGCATTTCTTTTCCATGGGGATGGTCTTGATCCCTGTCTCCTGTAGGACTAGATATCATTAGCTTTTCTATGGTGCTCTTGTCATAGGTGATATCAACAGAAAAGATGTTTTCAGTTATCGAAGTGTTTTGGGAAGAAAAAAAATCCATGATCCCTCACTGAAAATGTAATCAAGGTATAATCTAAGTGATCAGGAGGTAGGTTGCAGTAAATCCAGACTTGGAAGCTGTGGTGTTAGAGAACTGATGGTGAAAAATGAAGCCAGTAAAACATGAAGTTAAGACAAATAAAGCATGCACAGAAGCGATTAAAATAAAATACACAAAGTAGTAAATGTCCCCTGAGAAATGATGTACAAATCTGTAAGTTCAATTTGTAATAGGGTATTGAAAACTTTTTTCATAGCAAAAGATCAAGGCTACTTGAGGAGGGAGTGACTATAGAATTCAGCCTTATATGGTAACTGGGATTTAACAAGGAAACATGGGAGAGAAATGATTAGGTGGTTCACGATGACCAGCAAGACAGGTACACTAACTGGAGTAAGTAAGGTATTTGCATCTTGTACCTGAAAGGACCAGGTGTATCAAGTGGAGCATTGGGTGACTCAGCAGGACCCCTACATCACACCAAACTGGATGGGCCTTCAAATTTATATATCATCTCACTGCCACTAACAGGTAATCATTCTTTACAAGCACACCCAATAATTTCAAATTATTCAAATGGAAAAAAAATGAACTCTCACTTAGCTTATCTTTAAGAATTCAGTTATAACTGTCTGATATTTAAAATAAATTGTTCATTTTAAAGTAAGATTGCTTCAGCACTGGATCTGATGATTATGCAATATCCCATAAGGAAAGATACAGACAAGTAGGGGAATCAGCCACACAAGAAGTAAACTGAAAACGTTTACATTTAATTTTCTCCATAAACAGTGATTACTTTAAAATATGATTTAAGGCATGGGTGAAGTCAATGGCAATTAACTGTAGAGTAATTATATTTAATTAAGGTGAATTCTAAAAATGTCCTTTTACCTACAAGATATGAAAATTTACCAAAGTAGCTTCAGTTTGGTCAACATATAATAGATTTAACACATCAGTTCAGTTAGTTCAGTCTCTCAGTCATGTCCAACTCTTTGTGATCCCATGGGCTGCTGCACACCAGGCCTCCTTGTTCATTACCAACTCCCGGAGCTTACTCAAACTCATGTCCATTGAGTCAGTGATGCCATCCAAACATCTCATCCTCTGTCGTACTCTTCTCCTCCCGCCTTCAAACTTTCCCAGCATCAGGTCTTTTCCAATGAGCCAGCTCTTCGCATCAGGTGGTCAAAGTATCAGAGTTTCAGCTTAAACATAAATCTTTCCAATGAATATTCAGGACTGATTTCCTTTAGGATGGACTGGTTGGCTCTCCTTGCAGTCCAGGGGACTCTCAAGAGTCTTCTCCAACATCACAGTTCAAAAGCATCAATTCTTCTGCGCTCAGCTTTCTTTATAGTCCAACTCTGACATCCATACGTGACTACTGGAAAAACCACACCTTTGACTAGATGAACTTTTGTTGGCAAAGTAATCTCTCTGCTTTGTAATAAGCTGTCTAGCTAGTTTTGTCATAACTTTTTTTCCAAGGAACAAGTCTCTTTTAATTTCATGGCTGCAGTCATCCTCTGCAGTGATTTTGGAACCCCAAAACATAAAGTCTGTCACTGTTTCCACTGTCTCCCCATCTATTCACCATGAAGTGATGGGACCAGATGTCATGATGTTAGTTTTCTGGATGTTGAGTTTTAAGCCAACTTTTTCACTCTCCTCTTTCACTTTCATCAAGAGGCTCTTTAGTTCTTCTTCGCTTTCTGCCGTAAGGGTGTTGTCATCTGCATATCTGAGGTTATTGATATTTCTCCCGGCAATCAGATGTCATGATGTTAGTTTTCTGGATGTTGAGTTTTAAGCCAACTTTTTCACTCTCCTCTTTCACTTTCATCAAGAGGCTCTTTAGTTCTTCTTCGCTTTCTGCCGTAAGGGTGTTGTCATCTGCATATCTGAGGTTATTGATATTTCTCCCGGCAATCTTGATTTCAGCTTGTGCTTCTTCTAGCCCAGCATTTCTCATGATGTACTCTTCATAGAAGTTAAACAAGCAGGGTGACAATATACAGCCTTGACATACTCTTTCCTATTTAGAACCAGTCTATGGTTCCATGTCCAGTTCTAACTGTTGCTTCCTGACCTGCATACAGGTTTCTCAAGAGGCAGGTCAGGTGGTCTGCTATTCCCATGTCTCTCAGAATTTTCCCCAGTTTATTGTGATCCACACAGTCAAAGTCTTTGGTACAGTCAATAAAGCAGAAATAGAAGTTTTTCTGGAACTCTCTTGCCTTTTTGATGATCCAATGGATGTTGGCAATTTGACTTCTAGTTCCTCTGCCTTTTCTAAAAGCAGCTTGAACATCTGGAAATTCATGGTTCATATACTGTTGAAGGCTGGTTTGGAGAATTTTGAGCCTTACTTTACTAGCACATGAGATGAGTGCAATTGTGCAGGAGTTTGACCATCCTTTGGCATTGCCTATCTTTGGGATTGGAATGAAAACTGCCCTTTTCCAGTCGTGTGGCCACTGGTGAGATTTTCAAATTTGCTGGCATATTGAGTGCAGCACTTCCACATAATCATCTTTTAGAATTGGAAATAGCTCAACTGAAATTCCATCACCTCCACTAGCTTTAACACATAGATTAGCTTTAAATATTTTTCTTCTTCGAAAAGGTTTCATTAATAAATTTTTGAAATAGGACATGGCAACCCACTCCAGTATTCTTGCTTGGAACATTCCATGGAGAAAGCAGTCTATGTGACTACAGTCCATGGGTTCACAAGAAGTCAGACAGCACTGAGCATGCTTGCACTCACACTCAGTAAATTAATAAACACAAAGGTTTTTGACATATTTACAGTGTGATGTATGCTGCATGTGAATATGGAATCTGAGAATAAGTAAGATTTTAGAGATCTTTTACTTATTTCTGCCTCATGCTTGCAACTAATGTTAATATTGCATTTCTAAACACACAAGTAAAATAATTCAATAACTAATATGAGTTAAAATTATTTGTTTCTAAGTCATCATAATTTTTAAAAAAGTAACTGTATGCTTAGTGTATTTTCCACAGGTCTTTTATTTCTCAGTTAATCAAAATACTTCCTCTTTGACCTTTTGCTCTTTTCTTACATGTCATAGAATGGCAGCACAGTCTGTATAAATTATTATAAGCACATAGTCACAAATCATCTATAGGAACTTTAACAAAGCTAATGAAAAGCAAGCAGAAAAGACAGTAAAGATAGCAAGCAAGACGATGCTTATAAAGAGCTGCTTGCATTGGTCCTTCCATATCATCACTATCTATTGTTAATATATTATACTTTTTGTTCTTTAAAATTGAACTCAGATATCTGTCTCTTTTCTTTTCTTCCAGAATGTGAGATAAAGTCAAGTTGTTGTTATTTTTGCTCAGTTTGTAAGTTGTGTCTGACTCTTTGCAAACCCATGGACTGTAGCATGCCAGGTTCCTCTGTCCTCCATTATCTCCTAGAGTTTCCTCAAATTTATTTCCATTGAGTCAGTGATGCTTACCTAACCATCTCATCCTCTGTCCTCATCTTCTCCTTCTTCCTTCAATCTTTCCCAGCATCAGGATCTTTTCCAATGAGTCAGATCTTCCCATCAGGGAACCAAAGTTTTGGAGTTTTCACTTCAGCATCAGTTCTTCCAATGAATATTGAGGGTTGATTTCCTTTACGACTAACTGGCTTGATCTCCTTGCAGTCCAAGGGACTTTTCAAGAGTCTTTTCCAGCATCACAATTCAAAAACTTCAGTTCTTTGGCCCTCAGCTTTATGGTCCTGCTCTCAAATCTGTAATTGACAATTGGAAAAATCAAAGCTTTGATTATACAGACCTTTGTTGGCAAAGTGATGTCTCTGAATTTTAATATGATGTCTCAGTTTGTCATAGTTTTCTTTTCAGCAGCAAGCATCTTTTAATTCCATGCATGTAGTCATCATCTTCAGTGATTTTGGAGCCCAAGAAAATAAAATCTGTCACTGCTTCTAGTTTTTCCCTTCTACTTGCCATGAAATTATGGGGCTATATGCTATGATCTTAGTTTTTTGAATGTTGAATTTTAAGTCAGATTTATCATTCTTCTCTTTCACCCTCATCAATAGGCTCTTTAGTTCCTCCTCATATTCTGAACATCTAAGATTGTTAATATTTCTCCCAGCAATATTGATTCCAGCTTGCAATTCATCAGCCTCACCTTTCACATGATGTACTCTGCATATTAGTTAATAAGCAGGGTGACAATATGCAGCCTTCCTATACTCCTTTCTAATGTTAAACCAGACTGTTGTTCCATGTCCAGTTCTAGCTGTTGCTTCTTGACTCACATATAGGAGATCATCCATGTTCAATAGTGCTGCAATTTTTTAAGAATTGAGAAATACTGAGTTTAATCCCATGGTGGTCATTGGTGGCCTTGACAAGGAGAGTTTCTGTGTTTTGGATGTAGAATAATGTCACTGAAGTTGCTTTAAGGAAAAAAAAAATCAGAGGATAAAGATTGAAGAGTAGCAGCATTTATACTACAATGTGAAAATATTATAATAATAATTCTAAACTGTTTACATATCTCACCACATTAGATCCTCATAGAAATTCCTGAGGCAGGGCATATCCCTCTCCACTAAGGACAGAGTAGTAACTTTAAATTTACAAAGTAAGGAGTGCATGACTTGGACACAAATGAGATTTATGTGACATTAGATTTCAAGTGTGTAAAGTGTGCAAGAAGGCAAAGTGTTTGTCAGAGGAGGCATTACAAATAGCAGAGGAAAGAAGAGAAGTGAAAAGCAAGGGAGAAAGGGAAAGCTATATCCAACTGAATGCAGAGTTCCAGAGAATAGCAAGGAGAGATAAAAAGGCCCTTTTAAATGAACAATGGCAAGAAATAGAGGAAAACAATAGAATGGGAAAGACTAGAGATCTCTTCAAGAAAACTGGAGATATCAAGGGAACATTTCCTGCAGGGATGGGGATGATAAAGGACAGAAACAGTAAGGACCTAACAGAAGCAGAAGAGATTAAGAAGAGGTGGCAATTCACAGTGTTGCAGTGGACTCGGGTTAAGAATTTGATATTCTTACTTATAAAATGGGGATTATATGCTCACATGTACCATGTACACTTAAAAGTGCTGTTTCCCAATCAATAAAGTGAAATAAGATAGGGGAAAAAAAGAACATAAATGGTGTAATTAACCAAAAAAATGAAAGACTCAAACTACCGAAGTATACTAGAATAAAAGCTTAGCACCCAATCAAAAAGTGATGACTTAGCCAGCTTCCATAGAAAATAATCCAAAGATATAGATTTCAACTTTTGTTCTAAATTAGAGGATTCTCAAAGCAAAACTTCCAAAACACCCATATTATTTGGGAGACATGTTAAGAGATAAAGTTTTTAAGATCATTTGATAAAAATTCTATGTACATTTAATTTATTTTAATTTTGTCAGCAAATATTTATTCAAGCCATGTATCAGAAAGAGATATCCTCCCCACCCCAACTCAGGCATAAATAATTAATCAACATGTTTGCATGTTTATCTTAAAAACAGCAAAAAGCTCTATCTAGGAAAACCATTTTAAATTCATCTAGTTTAACAAATAGCTTTAGTCTATTTATTGTTTTCCAAGAATATTTAATTTAAACAATTTATTCAACAGTAGTAACCAATGTAAAGTTTTCTGCTCAGAAGTCTCTTCTCTTCACTCCTGTAGTTTAGCTCAATAAACACTAAAAATAAAATTTCAAGTAATAATAGATATACACTGAGTTACTCCTAAATAATAATTCAGAAATCAACAGACCTCACAGTAAATCTGAATGTAGGAATGATTCCCTACAGATGCCAGAGACCTACCATGGCCTCTGTGCTATTAGTTACACCAGGAAGCCTTGTCAAAACGCGTGATTGCTGAACCTGGAAACACTCCGAAATGTCAGACAAAATCTTCATTGTTATACAGACNAGATTTCTCAAGAGGCAGGTCAGGTGGTCTGGTATTCCCATCTCTTTCAGAATTTTCCACAGTTTATCGTGATCCACACAGTCAAAGGCTTTGGCATAGTCAATAAAGCAGAAATAGATGTTTTTCTGGAACTCTCTTTCTTTTTCCATGATCCAGCGGATGTTGGCAATTTGATCTCTGTTTCCTCTGTCTTTTCTAAAACTAGCTTGAACATCAGGAAGTTCATGGTTCACGTATTGCTGAAGCCTGGCTTGGAGAATTTTGAGCATTACTTTACTAGCGTGTGAGATGAGTGCAATTGTGTGGTAGTTATCTCTGAGTAACACTCTTAAATAGCCACTATAAATTGTGTTTAGTTGAAGGAGCTTATGTAGTACATATGAATATATGGTTTTTAGTATATACATATACTAATTTATGTAGGTATTGAACAACTTAAAAGTCTCTCTATTTTTTTAAGATGCTTAAAACATGCACAGATCCAAAGTACTACCTAAAAGAAATAGTTTATTTTTTAAATAAGTATTTAATGAAAACTTCACTAAAATGCAAAACTACAAAAATATTTTAAAGGCTAAAAAACTTTATTCTCTAGGGCTCCAAAATCACTATGGACTGTGACTGCTGCAATGAAACTAAAAGATGCTTGCTTCTTGGAAAGAAAGCTATGACAAACCTAGACAGCATATTAAAAAGCAGATACATCATTTGGCTGGCAAAGGTCCATCTAGTAAAAGCTATGGTTTTCCAGTAGTCATGTATGGATGTAACAGCTGAACCATAAAGAAGATAGAGCACCAAAGAACTGATGCTTTCAAACTGTGGTGCTGGAGAAGACTCTTGAGAGTCTCTTGGACTGCAAGGAGATCAAACCAGTCAATCCTAAAGGAAATCATCCTTGAATATTCATTAGAAGGACTGATGCTGAACCTGAAGCTCTAGTACTTTGGCCACTTGATGCAAAGAGATGACTCACTGGAAAAGACCTTGATGCTGGGAGAGATTGAAGCCAGAAAAAAAAGGGGGCAGTAGAGGATTAAATAGTTGGATGGCATCATTGGTTCAATGTACAGGAGTTTGAGCAAGCTCTGGGAGATAGTGAAGGACAGGGAACCCTGGCATGATGCAGTTCATGGGATCACAAAAAGTCAGCCGTGACTAAATGACTAAACAACAGCAACAACAAACTTTAAAGTTAGATTTCTGAGAATGTTTGGAATGTCGTGTTTTTCTTGCTACTTTATTGTGCTTTAGAAATTACACTGTACTGTAAAACAATTTCATGGGAGGCATGGCCACTCAGATGAGATCCTTTTGGTGTAGGATAAAGGAAAATGCTAATACTTGCCCATTAGCATTGTATTTCAACTGGCATCAGAATGTAAGTTTTCTCATGGGGTATGTGGGGAACCTCTTTTTGAAACCACTGTCCTCAAGATTTGCATGTTGACAATCCATATCCTGACTTGATAGAGCCACTTAATACAGTATCTGTTTAACCTAGTGGAATTTATACACCCAAGCCCACTTCTCCATTTTCCTCTCTCCTTACCATACTAGTTATGGCCCATCCCTTAAACCACCAGTCTTCAAAGTTCATGAGAAATAAAACAGCACCGAAGTCTGAGAGTATCTATATATATATTCCTGAACTACTGAGGACAAACATTGATTTTGCAAGAACTGAACACCCTCCAGTGGCTGTTCTGGGATGAGTCTAAGGGTCTCTGCAGCTTTTGAAATAGTCAATCATAGATGATCGATGTCAAGTTCCCCTTTGGTAACTACCTCAAGCTCTCTGAGACTGAGCTCCCCTCAGTTAGTCTACTGAGCCACACTAAGTGCTAAAAAACTCATTTTCTCCCTCCAAAGCTCTCCTTTTCTGCTTATATGGCTCGGCTAGTGTGAGTAATGGTGAAATGCTAGTTTGCCTGCCTTTAACTTTTAACAGGGATTCCCCAGTGGCTCAGTGGTGAAGAATCTGCCTGCCAATTCAAGAGACCCAGAAGACACGAGTTCAATACTGGAGTTGGGAAGATCCCCTGGAAAAGAGCATGGCAACTGACTTCAGTATTCTTGCCTGGAGAATCCCATGGACAGAGGAACCTAGTGGGTACAGTCCATGGGGTTGCAAAGAGTTGGACATGACTAAGCACACACCGTTTAACAAATATGTGAAGTCTAACATAGGAGAGGGGTGGGGTGGAACTCTAGTGGCTTTATAATTGTTCTATAATGTAGATAGCCTTGTCTGTAGTTCTCAAAATTAAAAAAAGAAAAGAAAATAAAAAGAAATAAGGGCCATTTTATGTACTGTAATGGATCTCAGCTAGTCCACTCACAAAATTAGAACTTTCCTATAATACAAGAGTGAAAAAGGATGGGAGCTGCAAAGAAAAAACACTACAGAAATTACAAAAGAACAAAACCATTCCTCTAGGGAATTTCCTGGGGATCCAGTGGTTAGGATTCTGTGCTTCCACTGCCAGGAGCCTGGGAATTAAAATCCTGCAAGCCGTGAAATGCAGTCAAAAACAAACAAAAAATTTCCTCAAAGGTGTGTGCAAGTTTCTATCCTATGAATATGCAGCCACAAAGTGGTGTGCTAATATAAATATAAAATTGAGGATCACTTTTGTGTGACTGTGTGGATACACTCTAAGCTTTGATAGTCATCATATTAGCTATGAATAAAAACTCACCGCTCCTAGGCTTTTATGAACACCTCACTTTATTTTGTGGTACCCATGTGAATGTCTACAAATATATATTTCACTGAACACTACACAATTTCTCCTTCATTTTCCCTGTCCTTCACCAAGCAAACACCTTTGTGGTTTCAGTGTAGAGTTAAAACAAAAATTATATAAGGTGGAAGAGTAATTTTTTAAGAATTTAATATGTACAGAATAACCTATTAAGAAATTAACTGTCTAGATTTCTTCTTCCATAGCAAAACAAAATGGTTTAAATGTTATTCTGTTTTACCCTCCATTTATAGTAGGAAACTTTGCCTTTGTGTCTTTAATTCCAGATTTTTAAAAATTTTCTGGGTGAAGGGGCAAAGGAAAGTCTTTTGGGTGTTTGTGGGTGATGGAGTAGTTGACAGGCAGGATATAAAAATAATATGCTTTAAAAAGTGTCAACCTGTTTATTTAACTTATATACAGAGTACATCATGAGAAATGCCAGGTTGCTTGAGTCACAAGCTGGAATCAAGATTGCCAAGAGAAATACTGACAACCTCAGATATGAAGATGATACCACTCTAATAGCAGAAAGTGAAGAGGTTATAAAGAGTCTCTTGATGAGGGTGAAAAAGGAGAGTGAAAAAGCTGGTTTAAAACTCAGCATTCAGAAAACTAAGATCATAGCATCCAGTCCCATCACTTCATGGGAAAAAGTAGCAGAAAAACTAGAAGCAGTGACAGATTTTATTTGCATTGTGGACAGTGACTGCAGTCATGAAATTAAAAGATGCTTACTCCTTGGAGAGAAAGCTATGACAAACCTAGACAGCATATTAAAAAGCAGAAACATTACTTTGCCAACAAAGGTCCATATAGTCAAAGCTATGGTTTTTCCAGTAGCCATATATGGATGTGAGAGTTGGGCCATAAAAAGGCTGAGTGCCAAAGAATTGATGCTTTCAAATTGTGGTGCTGGAGAAGACTCTTGAGTCCCTTGGGCAGCAGGAAGATCAAATCAGTCAATTCTAAAGGAAATCAACACTGAATATTCATTGGAAGGACTGATGCTGAAACTGAAGCTCTAGTACTTTGGCCACCTGATGTGAAAGAGCTGACTGATTGGAAAAGACCCTGATGCCGGGAAAGATCAAAGGCAAAAATAACCTAGACAGCATATTAAAAAGCAGAAACATTACTTTGCCAACAAAGGTCCATATAGTCAAAGCTATGGTTTTTCCAGTAGCCATATATGGATGTGAGAGTTGGGCCATAAAAAGGCTGAGTGCCAAAGAATTGATGCTTTCAAATTGTGGTGCTGGAGAAGACTCTTGAGTCCCTTGGGCAGCAGGAAGATCAAATCAGTCAATTCTAAAGGAAATCAACACTGAATATTCATTGGAAGGACTGATGCTGAAACTGAAGCTCTAGTACTTTGGCCACCTGATGTGAAAGAGCTGACTGATTGGAAAAGACCCTGATGCCGGGAAAGATCAAAGGCAAAAAGAAAAGAGGGCAGCAGAGGGTGAGATGGTTGGGTGGCATCACCAACTCAATGGACATGAATCATAGTGAACTCTAGAAGATAGCAAAGGACAGAGAAGCCTGGAGAGCTGCAGTCCATAGGGTCGCAAAGTTTCAGACAGGACTTAGTGACTGAACAACAACAAATGTTATAAAAAGTAAAATCTCCTATGTTTCTCTTCAGCCATTCCATTTTTGGACTATACTTAGTTTCCATGGATGACACAGACTGAAGCATCTAGTGCTCTGATGCTCAGAAGTCTGCAGTTTTTGAAGAACCTTTTGATTCTTTAATCTCCCTATTGGTGACTTTTGTTGATTATGATAATTCCAAGCTTTCTAGGCTTTCCCTCATTTTCTCTTGGTGGCACAGTCTCAAAATTTCACATGGCACACAGAATAGCAATTCCCTTAGGAAAAAAAGAAATATATATATAATATTTTGCATATGTTTAATAATATAAATATACATTTATATGGTTCTCTTTTTTGCCATTTTAATGCAGTTAAAATATTCCTACATAATATGGTAACCATGAGCCATATGTGGCTATTGAGCCCTCAAAGTATGCCTAAGAGCCCTGAATAACTAAATTTTTACTTTAATTTAATTTTAATTAACTTAAAATAAACATAGTAAATGTAGCTTACCCTATCGGACAGTGTAGTTCTATAGGAAAAGTCAGCTTCCTTATATGCTGTTTTATTCTGAAGAAACATCTTAGAGAAGAAAAAGACATATGCATTGCCTTTTCAAGGACATTTTCAAGGCAGTTAAAGAGATGTGGAAAACTCTGCTTTGTTTTATTGGTCATAAGAACAAATTAAAAATGAGAACATGGCAGCAGTGGTTAAAACTAAAAACATATATTGATTACTTAGAAAATTAGAAACAGTGGGCCACAAAATTTCCTAATGCAAAGATGCTGAAAGAAGGTAATAAATTTCATAACATGTAAATGATTAATGCTTTTGCATTGTCAGTAGTTTTAGGGATGTTATAAAACATGATGAAGGGGCTTATATTTGAAATCTGAAAGTTCACAAGATGCAAATATGTAAAGTGTGGAAATTTGAATTACTTACAAAACACAAGGCAATGTATTCTCTCTTTGGGTTGTCTATTAAAACCTTGCTTTTTATAAAAAGTCAGATTGAAAGTGCAAGTCATGGAAAGGGGAATGCTGTTTCTCAGTTAGTACATAAATCTGAGGCTAATAGAGTTCAGTACTTTTATTGAGATGACAATTTTGTTTACTTTCAAATCATAAATTTAGCAAATGATTTATAGTAATAAAACTGTATCTATCAAATTATTTTGCTTTCTTGAGGACTTCCTGGAAAATTAAGTTGATATAAATGCATATAATTTTTAAATTTCCCACTAGTTTTCATGGAAAATTAAGTTGATATAAATGAATATAATTTTTAAATATTCTAAAATGTGTATAGAAAACAACTTAAAAAGTTTTTAATCTAACTAGTGGGAAATTTAAACTTCTTTATCATAAAGTTAAACTTATCATTTATTTTGGCTTCATTTCACATTTAGGCAACTAACAATTAGCTTATTTTAGGATCTCTTAAAAAAACAGCTTTTTTTATATTTAGATTTAAGACATAAATATCTGAGATGAATATAGCTAATAGTGAAATCTAAAGACTTTCTCATCTTTTAGATGAAAATGTTATACATTTATATTATAATGTTGTACAATATAAATGTTGTACATTTATATGAATTATAAGCCAATAATATCTCTATTCATGAGACTTAAAAGTTTGCTAAAAGATAGTGAAGATGAAGAGCTAAATATTCTCTCATATTTGTTTATGTAACTATTCAACGTAATGTTGGGTATTTCACTATATACCATATTTGTCTCCATAACCACTAGCAAGTTTATGGAATAAACCCACTATGATGTAATGTATCAAATACTTTTTCCTTACACACCAGTGTCTTCTTTTGTCCTGTGTTAGGACAGTGCTGCCATTGATGAATGTGTGGGTGTCTTTGTGCCTGAATGACAAAATCTCAGATATACAATAACACTTATGGCAGAAAGTGAAGAACTAAAGAGCCTCTTGATGAGCTGCAGTCCATGGTGTCACAAAGAGTCAGACCCAACTGAGCAACTGAACTGAACTGAACTGATGGTAAGAAGAAAAACTAAATTCTGTGTTAAATCATGTACTTTCTCCAGAATTTGTTAGTCGTGGTATTTTCAATAAGGTCATAAATAAGCCTGACTAAAGTAACTTTCTGGAAAGAATAATGCTTATCTCATTTGCTCTCTAAAAGCCCAGAGTTTTAAATACAAATTCCAGAAACACCCAACTGGTATACATAGCATATACCCTTCAGTTCAGTTCAGTTGGACTCTTTGCAACCCCATGGACTGCAGCATGCCAGGCTTCCCTGTCCGTCACCAACTCCTGGAGCTTGCTCAAACTCATATCCATTGAGTCGGTGATGACATCCAACCATCTCATCCTCTGTTGTCTCCTTCTCCTCCCGCCTTCAAACTTTCCCAGCATCAGGGTATTTTCCAATGTGTCAGTTCTTCGCATCAGGTGGCCAAAATATTGGAATTTCAGCTTCAGCATCAGTCCTTCCAATGAACATTCAGGACTGATTTCCTTTAGGATGGACTGGCTGGATCTCCTCGCAGTCCAAGGGACTCTCAAGAGTCTTCTCCAACACCACAGCTCAAAAGCATCAATTTTTCAGTGCTGAGCTTTCTTTATACTCCAACTCTCACATCTATACATGACTACTGGAAAAACCATAGCTTTGACTAGACGGACCTTTGTTGGTAAAGTCAAGTCTGCTTTTTAATATGCTGTCTAGGTTGGTCTTCCCTGGTGGCTCAGATGATAAAGCATGTGGGAGACCTGGATTCCATACCTGGGTCGGGAAGGTTCCCTGGAGAATGCAATGGCAATCCACTCCAGTACTCTCGCCTGGAAAATCCCACGGATGGAGGAGCTTGGTGCAGGCTACTGTCCATGGGGTCGCAAAGAGTTGGGCACGACTGAGCGACTTTACTTTCACTTTCACTCTCTAGGTTGGTCACAGCTTTTCTTCCAAGGAGTAAGCCTCTTTTAATTTCGTGACTGCAGTCATCCTCTGCAGTGATTTTGGAGCCCCCCCAAAATAAATTCTCTCATTGCTTCCATAGTTTCCCCATCTATTTGCCATGAAGTGATGATACCCGATGCCATGATGCCACGGTCTTAGTTTTGTGAATGTTGTTTTAATCCAATTTTTTCACTCTCCTCTTTCACTTTCACTAAGATGCTCTTTGGTTCTTTGCTTTCTGCCATAAGGGTGGTGTCATCTGCATATCTGAGGTTATTGATATTTCTCTTGACAATCTTGATTCCAGTTTGTGCTCCAAACAGCCTGGCATTTCACATGATGTTCTATGTATATAAGTCAAATAAGCAGGGTGACAATATACAGCCTTGACATACTCCTTTCCTGATTTGAAACCAGTCTGCTTTTCTATTTCCAGTTCTTACTGTTGCTTCTTGACCTGCATACAGATTTCTCAAGAGGCAGGTAAGGCAGTCTGCTATTCCCATCTCTTTAAGAATATACCTTATAGAGTCGGACATGACTGAGCGACTTCACTCACTTATATTAGCTAAATGGACTTTTTAAATTAAGAAAATTTTGTACGAACTTTTGAGACTGTTTTATTATTTATTATTTTCACACACTCTCTCTTTATATATATATGTATATAATAGATGTCACATATTGGTAATAGACATAGAAAAAACACTCATGAATCTACCACCCAACTTCAAAAGCCAACCCTGCAAATCAATTACTCCTATGTGCTTCCTTCCAACTATTGGAAACCACTGTTGTGAATTATGAGATTTTTCTCTTGTTTTTTAAAAATATAATTTTACCACATATTATGAAAAAATAAAATGTTTTTAAAAGTGTTAAATACCTGTCTTTGTTGTTGTTTGGTCACTAAGTCATATCCAACTCTTCTGCACCTCCATGGACTGTATTCCCCAGGCTCCTCTCTCCGTGGGATTTCCTAGGCAGGAATACTGAAGTGGGTTGGGTTGCCATTTCCTTCTCCAGGTGATTTTCCTGACCCAGGAAGTGAACCTGTAACTCCTGCATTGGCAGGTAATTTTTTACCACTGAGTCACCTGGGAATAGTAAAATCCGATAGAGTTGGATTCATATTGTTTTTATTTGTTTTCACTTTAGTTTCTGTTATGGTTATTTGGCTTCATATCATCTCTTTATCTTTGACATTTTATTCTTACAAACAACTGAATAAAAAGGTGTGGAATATATTGTTAATACCTTCCTTATAAAGTTTTCATGAAGATTAAATGAAGCTGAGAAGATTAAAATGTAGCTACAGTGCTCAAGGGGTTCCCTGGTGGCTCAGACAGTAAACAATCTGCCTGCGATGCAGGAGACCTGGGTTCCATCCCTGGGTCAGGAAGATCCCCTGGAGAAGGAAATGGCAACGCACTGCAGTATTCTTGACTGGAGAATCCCATGGACAGAGGAGCCTGGGGGCTACAGTCCATGGGGTCGCAGAGTCAGACACAACTGAGCAAATAACACTTTCACTTTCAAAGTGCTCATAGCAATGTTTGGCACATTCTAGGTGTACTTATCACTATCATTATTATTATTACTATTATTATCATTATTTTCTCTTGCTGTATATGTGTGGTTCTTGTTTTTAATTTAATAGTTGTTTAGTCAATTGACATGTTTCAATCCAAAGCCTTGACTGAGTTCTCAGATAATATTTTTGCTGTTATACATGTTGCTCTTTTAATTAAATTGTTTCTTCAATGCTTATTAAGCAGATAATTATGAAAAACGTAATTCTACATTAACTCATGGTCTGTACCCTCATGCTGCTATAGATAGTCAAAATAAACAGAATGCCAAGGAAAACTGCCTCAGAACAGACTCTGCTCCTGTCCACACAAACCACATCCTACTCCAGTGTCTATATCAAGTGAAATATGCTTGTACTCAACCTTTCAACACTTTTTAAAAGTTTCAATAACTTACAGTTCATCACTTTATTTTTGTGAGGAAGGGAACAAAATCTCTTATTATTATAAACGTGATTCCACAGATGATATTTGTATATTATAAATATTAGATATTTTATATTAAAAAACAGAATGTAGCTTTCAAATACATAATAGGTATGTAATAATGCTAAATATATAGATGTATAAATTTCCTTTGACTTTGTGTGTCCCAGTAATGCTTTACTATATGTGTTATGCGGAAAAGAAAAATTATATCATTCTGATGATTTCTTATTCTCCTCAAGTACTTGCTTAGTAGAGAAGATGCCATCTTTTTTTCTGTTCTTTCTTTCTGTCAAGTGCAGTGTTCAAAGATACAGTGCTTGTAATGGCTTTGAAGAAATTATTGCCCTGAAGAATTCTACTGTATTATTAACATGTTACTCAAAAGATACTTTTAAAACAAGCTTACTAAAATAGGCACTATCATTTCCTCTATAATTTTTCTCCATTATGGGATAAAAAGAAAAAAAATATATAAGGGAACAAGTAAATTGTTTTATTTGTTTACTATCCACTTTCCAGTTAAGATAGAAGCAAACACAAATGAGCAAATTTAAGATGATGCCCTAATAACATCATACTTCAGTTCAGTCACTCAGTCGTGTCCCACTCCTTGCGACCCCATGGACTTCAGCATGCCAGGCCTCCTTGTCCATTACCAACTCCTGGAGTTTACTCAAACTCATGTCCATTGAGTCAGTGATGCCATCCAACCATCTCATCCTCTGTCGTTCCCTTCTCCTCCCACCTTCAATCACTCCCAGCATCAGAATCTTTTCAAATGAATCAGTTCTTTGCATCAGTTTGCCTAAGTATTGGAGTTTCACCCTTAGCATCAGTCCTTCCAATGAACATTCAGGACTGATTTCCTTTAGGATGGACTGGTTGGATCTCCTTGCAGTCCAAGGGACTCTCAAGAGTCGTCTCCAACACCACAGTTCAAAAACATCAATTCTTCAGTGCTCAGGTTTCTTTATAACCCAACTCTCACATTCATACATGACTACTGGGTAAACCATAGCCTTGCTAGACAGACCTTTGCTGGCAAAGTAATGGCTCTGCTTTTTAATATGTTGTCTAGTTTGGCCATAACTTTTCTTCCAAGAAGCATCTTTTAATTTCTTGGCTACCATCACCATCTGTAGTGATTTTGGCCCCCCAAATAAAGTCTCTCACTGTTTCCACTGTTTCTCCATCTATTTCCCATGAAGTGATGGGACCAGATGCCACGATATTAGTTTTCTGAATGCCAATTTTTTCACTCTCCTCATTTACTTTCGTCAAGAGGGTCTATAGTTCTTCTTTGCTTTGTGGAATAACAGTGGTGTCATCTGCATATCTGAGGTTATTCATATTTCTTCCAGCAATCTTGATTCCATCATAATTAGCTTCTGTATAATACTAACCATATTATATACTGTAAAGGTACAAATAAAATACTTAAAATAGAGGAATTTTCTGAACTGGAAAGCAATAGAAGGTGTTCCAAAAGAGAATGTTTCATAGATTTACAGCATAAAATATCACAACTTCAAGTGTATGAAAGCCACAATTAAAAACAAAATAGCTATGATTCAGAATATTTATGATAAA
>SJYT01001414.1:0-12422 GCA_006410635.1 Cephalophus harveyi | reverse complement strand
AGATGTGTATAAGAGACAAACATTATTTATATCATTAAAGTTTAAATGCCTCAGAGGAATCTATAAGAAAATACTAATATAATAATAAGTAAATGAACACACTGTGAATTGACAATTTACAAAAGAAGAGAACAAGTATAATAGTATTAGCCACCAATTTTCAGAGCCCATTTGAACATGAAACAGTTGATAAAATTAAAATATTATAAAAAAAATCTTTTGTTTCCAATTCACTAATATAATCCTTTGGGAAAGATGTAAATTCTGGGATTCACCATTTTGTGGTCATATCCTAGTAGCCCTTTAAAAATTTAAACTCTACACTATAGCGAAATCTGACTTTTTCTCCACTCTGTTTGCCTGTTGCCCTTTATCATCTTTTTATGCTCTGCCTTTCAATGGTATCCTTAGAATATCTTTTTCTTGGATTTCAGTATGACTTTACCATCTCTGCTATTAATTAACCTTTCTTCCTCTGAACTGGTTACACATTCAGTGTGCATGTTTTCTTTCTTTGTTCAATCTGAACTGTCTATGAATGTAGCAGAAGAACCAAGGATCTCTCAGCAAAAGGGCACCACCTCTTTTCACAGTCTACTCCTGGTTCATGGATTCTCAGCGGTCAGTTTGAGGCCATAATTGTGTTCATATGTCACAACAGACTCCTTACAGGGGCCTGCCCTCAATTCTTTATTCCCTTACAGAATCCTCAATACCATTCCTAGTTCCTTTACTGTTTACACTTTTAACTAAACAATTTCAAGACAATTCTCAGGGGGAACACGGGGGGGAAACAGTGTGGTTGAAAACTGCCTTCTGTTGTGTGTATATTCAGATAAGCAGCAACCAAACTGCAGAGAGTTCCCTGATCCTCCAGTAACGCTTTTCTGAAAGAATGTTGGGACACATGACTGTCATAAGCCCAGCAAGTCACAGGGTTTATTATTTTTCACTCAAAGCAGCTGCAATGTGGCACTTGGTCAATTAGTGCATACGAAGACTCTTGAGAGTCCCTTGGACTGCAAGGAGATCCAACCAGTCCATTCTGAAGGAGATCGGCCCTGGGATTTCTTTGGAAGGAATGATGCTAAAGCTGAAACTCCAGTACTTTGGCCACCTCCTGCGAAGAGTTGACTCATTGGAAAAGACTCTGATGCTGGGAGGGATTGGGGGCAGGAGGAGAAAGGGATGACACAGGATGAGATGGCAGGATGGCATCAGTGACTCGATGGACGTGAGTCTGAGTGAACTCCGGGAGTTGGTGATGGACAGGGAGGCCTGGCGTGCTGCGATTCATAGGGTCGCAAAGAGTCGGACACGACTGAGTGACTGAACTGAACTGAAGAACATTTAACATTCTACAGAAAAACATCACTGTTACCTTTTGTCTAAAAACTACTTCTGTGTTCTGGGTAATTTTTTAAAGACCAACAACTATGTTATTTAAATACAGGCAGTTCTTAAAGTTAATTCTATCATTCTATCTATATAGGCTGAACTTTCATTTAAAAATAATTTGAGTAGCAAAGATAAGAGACCAACTGTATTCTCATTTCACATGACCTTGGGTCAGGATACTATGCCTTTGAATTTCAAACTTCTAACTGAGAGGAAGGATTAACTGGACTTGACCAGGCAAATATGACTGAGAACAATTGAGGAAAATGTGTTGGAAGCAACTTCTCTGTCAGTTAAAAGCTGAGAGTCATGGAAATATGTTCATGCTGCAGGGTAAAGCAGAACACTGGGTGGGAATTAGACTCTAAAAGACTCGTCAGAGATGAAAGATCCTTCACCTCTCATTAAGCAAAATAGTGTGGCAGGAGCTGTAACACTAACCTTAAGAATGGATTCCTTCCAGTCATGGATCATTCTGATATGGAATTTCAAAGGCAGCATCCACATTTCTTGTAAGCAGAGTGGCATTCTACCTCACAGAGTTTGTGGAAACTTTTTGAACATCCCAGAATAGTCTGTCACCATAAGCTAAATCACTAAAGAACTAGGAAAATTTCAGCTCACATTGAAAAAGGCACAATCAAACAAATAGTCCTAGCCTGAGTCAATTTGAGAGATCTTTTAATGAGACCTAGAGGCTGAAATTTTCAAAACAATGACAATAAGCAACCCAAATCAGCTATCTTTTTCTCCTAAAAAAGATTTATGACAGTTCATCAAAAGTATACTTTGTAGAGAAGTATTTTGGTTTTGTTTTGTTTTGTTTATCTACTTGTCAAGGTAAGTTTCCAGCTGCTGAGAGGTTGACCAAATGGACCTCCCAGTCTGTTCCTGTTTCGTACATCTCTGATCTCTGACCTCTGAATTATAATTCCAGGATTGACTTTGAGACTCTTGTGCAACCAAGAAAGGACATGAGAGGATGATAGAATAAACTGACATAGAGGTTTTTCCTTATGACAAATTTTATTATGAGTCTTGTTGTATAGATTTTTCAGAAATAGAAAGCTGATATTCAAAATGCCTTCTGCTCATACAACCCTTAGTAATCTTAATTTATGGTACAAATATACCTCAAAGGTTGGAAAGTCAGGGTAGAGGTGTCTATAAAGTTGAATAAATCAGGAAAGAAGGATAGTCAGAATCAGGGACTGGTGTCTAGAGTCTTGGAGGTTGCCTTAATGATGCTTACAATGGACTGTGGGGTTGAGTTTATGTAATATGATTAGGGACTTTCCCCATGGCTCAGCGGTAAAGAATCTGCCCACAGGGCAGGAGACTGAGAGACACAGGTTCAATCCCTGGGTTGGGGAGTCCCCTGGAGTAGGAAATAGCAGCCCATTTCAGTAAATTTGCCTGGGCAATCCCATGGACAGTGGAGCCTGGTGGCTATAGTCTATAGGGCCGCAAAAGAGGCAGACAAAATTGGTGACTAAACAACAACAACAAATATGATCAAATGAGAAGTCAAAAAAATTATCTTGTCATCAGACATAATGATTGTATTTCAGTGTTAATATACAGGGCCACTTTGGTTACAACTGAATACTTGCTAAAAAAGAGAAACAGTAAGATGGGCCTACTTTTTATACTGCACTTAAAAGAAAAATGCAGCTGCCTGCATGTATACATCTGAAGAAGATGATGTTAAAGGGCTACAATGCTATGGATTATACACCAGGATCAGTGCACCCCTTTCTGAAAAGAGACATCATATCTGAATGAAGAGAGAGCACATAACATCTGTAAAAATAGACTCTGTCTTTAGAAATCGTGTTAGATTGCTTTTTTATTTCTATGTAAGGAATTGAGAAAAACCTTTTTCTTCTTTTCCAATGAGATCTGAAATTTATGACTTGAGGACACACTTCTGCTCTGAAAAATTAATGAGTGTCAAGACACTTCCCTCCACTGTTGGTAAGTTTGCCTGGTTAAATTCACAGATATTGGGCTTTAGCAGTGGAATTCTGTTGGACGCCTTCTCTCAGTGAGCCATGCTTCTTTCTCTCAGTTACAAGGCCGGTGCAACACTTACAAAAGCTGAGAGCAGTGAGGTAGTAGTTATACTCTGCTTGTCTGTATATTTAGTAGAGAAAAAGGAAATCACGTCTTTCAGTGTCCTGCCATTAATTTTTAATGTAGATTCAAGGGATAAAAGTAGCATCTAGCCATCTAGAGCAACAAGAGTCCCAGTTTTAGTGGGAGGAACTTATAGATAGCTGTCATTTTTAATTTTGTAAATAGAACAAATATCCATAAGAAAGCCAAATATACAATGTTTATCTTCAGAATATATTTTGCCCTTTTAATGCTTTTTGGAAGGGAATAATCAGCACTTGGTTATCTCACCCAAACCATGCTTTCCCAAAGTATGATACTCAGAACCCTGATTTGAGAAGCTGCTTAAAAGGAATCAAATGCTAGAAAGACTTCTGTAATCAAACACATTTAAGTATCATATAGCTAGCCAAATTTAAATGAGTTTCTTCTCTTCATGTCTTAGAACACTGGATATGCAAATATGTCTTAGAATCTGTTATAATATGCAGATTTTCCACACATATTTGAAAACAGCACTTTTTTTAAATTGATTGTGGCAAGATAAAGGTATTTCATAGAATTAATGTCACATGAAACATGCCTTGCAAAGTACTTCCATAAATGAACCATACTTATTTTTCCATTTCTTCCAAGTGCTTTCCTTTTTTTTTTTTTAAATAAAAATGTTCTGCTTTGATTCTTTTGTTCTTGTTTGTTCAGTTTTCTGACCTTACTAAGCACCCACTGAGCATAGCCTAGCAGGAGGTAGAAACTATATATTGCTTTGACAGACTGTGTAACCTGAGAGGGTAAGGGCATAAGAAGGGATAAAAAGATGTTATTCCTTTAAAAAATCAATTTTTTTCTGATCTACTACATACCTTGTAGACCCACTTCATTATAATATAAATGATTACATAGAATGTCAACCTAAAGTACATCTTGGCCCCAAAGCACTTTTGGGTAGCCACATAAACTATTCAGGGATTTCATAAGCCTCTAAACTGTCATTATCCAATACTTGAGATTAAGTAAAATATGATATCTTTAAAAAAAAAATCACAAAAGAAGCTAAAAGTGCCATGAAACATCACTATAGTTAGCGGCAAATGGACTTTCTTTCATCAATACCCTTCTCACTTATTCAATAATTATTATGTTAGATTAATAATTCAGTGATTATGTCTTCAGTTAGCTTCATTTCATAGTAAGAAAGTTCACCGGTAAGTCATAATGGATAATTATTCTGAAATGATTTGTTTAAATATTCAACCTGGTATTCCATATGACTCATTTATATCATAGAATTAATAAGTGACATTTCCAAGATTCAGTATTTATAATAAATGAGATTGTTCTGATATGAAACAACTTCCCGTAAGTAGGTTACTTATTTAAGCTAAATCACAGTATCCTACAATGACCTTTTCCTCTCTAAACTTCTATTACTGTAAATCAAGCTAAATCACAGTATGTGATATATTTTATATATCTTCTGAGATCTTTGAGGATTCTGAATCCTTAACTAGTTTTCCTTCCTAGTCAAAGCTCTATGGTAAGATATGCAGAAGGTACAGGACAGACAATTATGCAAGGCTTTGACCTCAGGCTCACATGTGGAACATGTAGTTATGGTGACTTGGATGGGATAACTTTTGAGTCATCATTATTCCTTGGTGCTATGGCCCAAAGCCTTAACGTCTTAACTACTCCTTGCTCTCTTTATTTATTTATGCTTATCTATGTTTGCATCTTTTCACATTTTTTCTGTTGTCTCCATAACCTTTAGCATATTGGTTTTTGTTTTACTTTACTCAATTTTTTTCTTTTTTTTTTGTGGGGGAGAGACTCACCTTATTTGTTTATTGATAATTGTTTTCAGATAATTACACACTTTTCTTATAAAAACATTAATTTAAAAAATATCCAATTATACTGACATAATTGAATATCTTATACTGTACAATATAATATAAAAGTCACTTCAGTATTTTTGCCTGGAAAATTTCATGGACAGAGGAGCCTGGTGCATCACAGTCCATGGTGTCACAAAGAGTTGGACACGACTGAGCGACTGAACACGAGCATGCACATCTAATTTTATGTCAATAAAGTTTCACAAAATTACTTCAAAATTTTTCTTTCTTCTTTATTTCCAAATATGTGATTAATATTTCCAAAATAAATTTCTTATGACACATTTAGAATGAGATCTCTAGTCCACTTTATATAGACAAAAAATCACTATTATTTTACAGACTAGATAACTGAAATTTTAAAAAGTTAAGTTTTCCAATGACATTTACCTAGCTAATGGTAAAGACAACACTATCTTAAAACTAGGCTACATGTTAGCCATAACATTAAATGAAGACATGTTTAAAGCAAGTGCATGTTCCTTGGTCTTTGCTGCTGCTACTGCTAAGTCGTTTCAGTCGGTCTAGCTCTGTGCGAACCCATAGACGGCAGCCCACCAGGCTCCTCCGTCCCTGGGATTCTCCAGGCAAGAACACTGGAGTGGGTTGCCATTTCCTTGATGTTTAGGGGGATGCCAAATCCTAGTGCACTGAAAGAACTGTATTATTTTTTCTGGTTTTATTTATGGTTTAAATCTCTGCTTGATTTGGTCTTCATTTGTGAAAACTGGATTTATTAACATGCATCTGAACATTTTCATAGCTTAGTAATTTACCAAATAAATTATCTGCTCAGAACCAATTAACTATCCCACAACTGTGACTTAAACTGGCCTTAGAGTTAGCATCTGATTTCCCCAGTACTCATGCTTTCCAGATGGTTATTTGGCAAACTGTAACATATCTGGGTCCCTAGGAGATAAAGAATATTTCTATCTCTTATCAAATCTATTTTGGAAATGTGAGCTCTTGATAAAATTTCATTTTGGCTCTTTGTTCTATTACTTTACATGTCAATTGCATAGTCCTGCAGAGTTACAGAATAAATTCCTTGCTGAATAGAGTAAGTGATGCTTTTTCTCTTAATTCTCTCCTCAATTATTAGTCAGTGTTCTCACAAGACTCTGATCTAGTGAAAAAAATTATTAGTTTCTAGAGCCAAAGAAAGCATGTGACTGAATTATAATCAAATGCTTGATAATGCAAGCTAGAAATGCACAGGAAGAACTGGAGGATCTAAGTGCAATATTTTTTGGCAATATTTCAAATAATCAAATTGTCTGAATCAACTTTGCTGTATAAGGATAACTAAAATGATCCTTTTTACTAACAGTTCTAACAAACACTCCCCTGCCCTTCTATATGCTAGTCCAATTTACTCTAAGAAATGGGATTGTTCAATAAACCTGGAGCCAATGGTTGTCTATAACACTGTGCTTATTTACAAATCTAAATCCCAAACAATAGTCTCCTTCTCTGTCACATTTCTCAAAGAGACCATATCTATATTGCCCTCTACTTCACATGAATCATAGAGGCTTGATAAATTCTCAAATTTTTAATGTCCAGATAACAATCCACAAAATGCACCTGTCATCTTAGACATAAGCATGATGGACACAGAGAGAGGAGATAAAACACAGTAAAGATTTAATTTTAAAGCCATTTTTTTAAGGAAATATTATTTTATGATAGTCATTAAACTGAATAAATATAATATGTTTTATATGATTCTTCATAAATTTTATTTTTTTTTTTAAATTTTATTTTACTTTATTTTACTTTACAATACCGTATTGGTTTTGCCATACATTGACATGAATCCACCATGAGTGTATATTAGCTCCCAATCCCGAATCCCCCTCCCACCTCCCACCCCACATCATCTCTCTGACTCATCCCTGTGCACCAGCTCCAAGCATCCTGTATCCTGTACCGAACTTAGGCTTGTGCTTCGTTCTTACATGTTAGTTTACATGTTTCAATGCCATTCTCCCAAATCATCCTATCCTCTTCCTCTCCCATAGAGTCCAAAAGTCCTTTCTATACATTTGTGTCTCTTTTGCTGTCTCACATACAGGGTCATCATTGCCATCTTTCTATATTCCATATATATGTGTCAGTATACTGTATTGGTGTTTTTCTTTCTGGCTTACTTCACTCTGTATAATAGGTTCCAATTTCATCCATCTCATTAGAACTGATTCAAATGAATTCTTTTTAATGGCTGAGTAATACTCCATTGTGTATATGTACCACAGCTTTCTTATCCATTCATCGGCTGATGGACATCTAGGTTGTTTCCATGTTCTGGCTATTATAAACAGTGCTGCAATGAACATTGGGGTACATGTGTCTCTTTCAATTCTGGTTTCCTCGGTGTGTATGCCCAGCAGTGGGATTACTGGGTCATAAGGCAGATCTATTTGCAGTTTTTTAAGGAATCTCCATAAATTTTAAACTCTTCAGTTTTCACTGTGCTATTTTTGAGTTTCACAAGAACCAAAGATGTACACAGCACATAAGTAATGATATTCCCATTTTACATATAATATTAACACATCTATACAGCATCTCATACATTCCTGTTTAGTATGTGTTTAGTATTTGCCTCTTTGGAGTGTGCTATACTGCTGAATTCATTTAGTCCCTAAAATTTCAACTCTGAGAAAGTTCTATTATTACCCCCTTTACATTTAATGAGGAAACCAAGCCACAGAAAGTAGATAACTTCTCAACATCCCACAGCTAGAATGGTAGAATTGGGGAACAACCTAAGTAAGCTGACTCCACAAGATGTTCATTTTAACCCTCGCATTGTACTGACTTTCACATAACAAGTAAAGAAACTAAGGCCTCATGAAAGTGTGATTTTTTTTTTTTTTGCATTGCTACATAAGCAGTAATATCATGTGTTTAGTCTAGAGTTCTTGTGTTCTGATTCTTATTAGGAGAGACTACAAACTTTAAAAAGCATATTGCAGAGGGGAGTTCAGGATGGGGAACACATATATACCTGTGGCAGAGTCATGTTGATGTATGGCAGAACCAATACAGTATTGTGAAGTAATTAACCTCCAATTAAAATAAATAAATGTATATTTTAAAAAAAGCATATTGCAAAGTTCTTAATAAAAAATCTGTCTGTTTTTCTCAAGTCAAAAGAAGTGTTTTAATTTCTAGATGGATGTCATTCTTTTGATCAAGGAAATGATATTTAGGAAACTGGGACCCAAAGAGCAAAATTTTTGCAATGATAGAGTATGCATTTGTGCATGATATGTTCTAAAGTAAACTACAAAGGCTAACTGAGTAAAACTACACAGGCTAAATCCTAGTTAAGAGGACTAAACTGATTCATTTTTTAACAAAGATTTACCAAAGTCCTACTTATACTAAGCATGCTTCTTTGAGGTTGCACTATGTTATGCCTTTGTGTAAGTCTACAGACAAGAAAGTGGAGGGATATAATAAACCAAAATAAAACAAAACCACAGTAAATAAGATAATTGTAAGGCAGTAGGGATTATAGAAAAAAGAAAAATGTCAAGTATATATAAGGAATCTGAAATTCAACGTGGTTGATGATAATGGAATAGCTGTAGTTTTTACCAGGGTATTAAGATTAGGTTTATCAGCTGTGGTGATAAAGGCAGTCATGCAGTTTTCTAGGGGAGCAATGCTTGAGAAAATGGGAACAATTTATTAAAAACAGTGGTAATGACTGTCATATTCAAGAAATACCAAAATGACCAGCAGGGCCAGTTATATAATCTATGTAAAATTAAAGTGCTAAGAATTTAAGGGTGGTTACAGGGGAGAATTACAGTGTGGGGTCCCTTTGAGCAAACAGTCTTGTATAGTGACATAAGCTGTATGTCCATGAAGCTGACATTGGTGGCCACATGAGTGACTGGGAGACGAGATTAGAAAGACGAAGAAAGGCCAGATCTTGTAGTAATAATACTATTAGGATCATAAAGACAGTGTTTGCTTTTACTCTGAGTGAAGTGTGGAGCTACTGGATGGTTTGAGTTAAAGAGAAATATGGTTTGATTTAAAGTTTTAAAAAGACTTCTGCCACTGCTGTTTTGAGAGTAGAATGTAGATCAGCCAGAGTAGAGGCAGGAAAAAGTTGCATTAACAACTAATAATTGTTTGGGTTGGATAATAATTTAAGAAACTAGATATTTCTTTGTGATAAACTTAATAGCTCTAACATATATATATATATATATGTTATATATATATAAATATATGTTATATGTTATATATATATATATATATAAATGTGAATGTATATATAGTGGTATTAATGTATATTAATAGGTCTGGTTCAGATTTAATAGGTCTGGTTCAGATTAAAAGAGAAATGTTTGGTTTTATATAAATTTATTGCAAGAGATAAAAATAAAGTTAGTTATGGAAGAAGGTTAAATATCTGATGGGATGGCATTATATTTAGTGTAAACGGGCTTCTCTGGTGGCTCAGACGGTAAAGCGTCTTTCTGGAATGCGGGAGACCCAGGTTCGATCCCTGGGTCGGGAGGATCCCCTGGAGAAGGCAATGGCAATCCACTCCAGCACTCTTGGCTGGAAAATCCCATGGACGGAGGAACCTGATAGGCTACAGTCCATGGGATCGCAAAGAGTCGGACACGGCTGAGCAACTTCACTTTCACTTTCAGATATAGAAATCTCAGATTTTAGTTTTGTCTGTAATATGAATACACATTTGTTGTTGTTGAGTTGCTAAGCTGTGTCTGGCTCTTTGTGACCGCACAAACTGTAGCACATCCAGGCTCCCCATCTTTCACCATCTCCCAGAGTTTGCTCAAGCTTATGTCCATTGAGTCGGTGATGCCATCCAACTACCTCATTCTCTGTTGTCTCCTTCTCTTGCCCTCAATCTTTTCCAGTATCAGAGTCTCTTCGAATTTAAAAATATATAATAAATGAGAGCATATGTATTGTCACTGAAAGTTACTGTAAACAAGATAATTATAGTTGAAAAGATTTTTGGAGATTGCATCCTATGAAAGTGTGTGTGTGTGTGTGTGTCTCTTAAAGGTATTGCTGAGCATTAACACTTGCCTTAGTTCTTGCTTCATGCATTATAAATGATACATTTGTAATAACAATTTGATTATGCTAGCTTCACAGTTAAACTAAGAACTTTTGTATATATGCATACATTCTGGATACATATACAAAGTTTAGATTTGCAGAAGGTCAAATGGTAAAATGCCAAAAACATAAATAATCCATCCTTTAAATTTTTTGGAAATTTAATATGCATTGGATGTTGAAATTCTATTATTGTAAAGTGATAAAAATGTTCAGAGTTAATTACAGTAAGTGCTTCTTCAAATAAAACTGGAAGAATTTATTACTTTCAAAAGCAATAAACAGGTGGCTATATACAAACAGCCCACCATCTCTGAGAACTTTCTACCAAAAATAGGCCAGGTTGGGATCCTGGAAAGATTGATGCAATAATTGAACGGTTGGTGAATCTCCTTCAGTCTCCTAATTTAAAAGAAATTAACTGACCAATCAAGCAACCAAAACAAAAACAACAAAAAATCCCCCACCGATATTGTAAAGCAATTAAACTCCAATTAAAATAAATAAATTTATATTTTAAAAAATGTAACCAACAAGGACCTACTGTAAAAAAAAATAATGAAAAATAAAGAAAAAAAGACTTTTCTGTCTGGTTAAAAACAACAACAACAACAACAATAGCAACAACAACAAACCCACCCCACTCCTACCAAATGTTAATATAGAAAAACTGGAAATCCCAAGGAAAATATCTATCTAAAAATCTAGTGATGGTATGGTTTCAGGAACTCAAAAATATATGTGTGGAGTCAAATCTATAAGACTCACATGAAATCAGAAACTGCAGAAAAGAAACTAAAGAGAAAACTCTTACAGCTTTCGGGAATCCACAAAACACATACCACAAACCACAAAAGATAATCACTGCCAAATATCCCAGTTCAAACTGAGAAGAGCATCCAAAACTGAGAGGGAGTTTTCAGGCCTAAGTTTATGAGTGATTGAAAGGAGGCTGTTGGAAGAAAGGACTGAAGCTGTCTGAGCCCTGTGAAATTTAAGAAACAAACAAAAACAAAAAAATTGTGAAAAATTAAAGCTTATATCAGGATAAGACCCTATACTGAGGAAAAAGTGTTGAAGTATGATCAAAATGAAGGCAAAGAAGGTGCAGAGAAAAAGTGAAAGCTACCTCCAAAATGCATGTGAACATGTTTGAGTATTTTATGAAAATAACAAGAAAAAAAATCTCTAGAGTGATAGAGGTAATATCCACATGAATATTCACAAATAGTGTCTAAAAAACACAGGAACACTAATCTCACTTAAAAATGAGCAACTGATAAATACTTTCGATTGATTCCCATAGAGATTGCTGTTGCTTAGTCGCTAAGTTGTGTCCAACTCTTTTGCAAACCAGAGGACTATAGCCCCCCAAGCTCCTCTGTCCACAGGATTTCCCAGGCAAGAATACCAGAGTGGGTTGCCATTTCTGTCTCCGGGGGATCTTCCCGACCCAGACATCAAATCTGTCTACTGTATTGGCAGGCAGATTCTGTACCATTGAGCCACCAGGGTTCGGTTCAGGTTCAGTTCAGTCGCTAAGTCGTGTCCGACTCTTTGCAACCCCATGAATCACAGCACACCAGGCCTCCCTGTTCATTACCGTCTCTCAGAGTTCACTCAGACTCACGTCCATCGAGTCCATGATGCCATCCAGCCATCTCATCCTCGGTCGTCCCCTTCTCCTCCTGCCCCCTATCCCTCCCAGCATCAGAGTCTTTTCCAATGAGTCAACTCTTCGCATGAGGTGGCCAAAGTACTGGAGTTTCGGCTTTAACATCATTCCTTCCAAAGAAATCCCAGGGCTGATCTCCTTCAGAATGGACTGGTTGGATCTCCTTGCAGTCCAAGGGACTCTCAAGAGTCTTCTCCAACACCACA
>SJYT01001413.1:118714-137600 GCA_006410635.1 Cephalophus harveyi | reverse complement strand
AATTGCCAGTCTAGGTTCGATGCAGGATACAGGATGCTTGGGGCTGGTGCACTGGGATGACCCAGTATGGGGAGGGACGTGGGAGGGGAGTTCAGGATTCGGAACATGTACACCCGTGGTGGATTCATGTTGATGTATGGCAAAACCAATACAGTATTGTAAAGTAAAATAAAGTAAAATTTAAAAACATAAAAGAACAGTGGCAAAAAAAAAAAAAAAAGACACTAACCAACTTCATGGAATTGTTTTGAGGATTAAATCAGTAAATATATGTGGAGTACTTAGAAACAGTTTGATTTTATTTAATTTCCACAAAAGGATGTTTAATAATAAAAGCTTAATTTACTTTGACCATTATTTATTTAAAGCTAGAGTCATTATTGGTTAACAGTGAGCTGTTTCAGGGCACTGGTTTTAAGATTGTTTAATTAGAGGAGCAGTAAGATTTTTAGCACAGTTCCTGTGTTTTGCAGGGGCATCAGACTAGCAAATGATTGATTTTTATTGGGGGTTTGTTGATGCTGATGGTTCTACAAAGCCTTATAAAATGCATGTCAAACCTTCAAGTATGTATTTGCTAGTAAAACAATATTTAAAACCTCAGTGAAAACCTTGTTTTGTTAATTGATTTGTTTTCAATTAATCCTTTCAGGTTTGTGACTGGTTGTATCCTCTAGTTCCTGATAGGTCTCCAGTTCTTAAATGTACTGTAGGTGCCTACATGTTTCCTGATACGATGTTACAAGCATCAGGATGCTTTGTGGGGGTCGTCTTGTCATCTGAATTACCAGAAGATGACAGAGAACTCTTCGAGGATCTATTAAGACAAATGTCTGACCTTCGGCTCCAGGTAACTTGTGTGACACCTTCAGGATGAAAACCTACTTAAACATAATCACTCCTGCTTTCAAAGAAATTGTAATAAGCTCCAGTTTGATCAGTAGGAAATAGCACATAATTTGCTTGTGTCTTCACAGATATTTAGTACACTTTGGGAATTGGCTGTAAATAGTGATTATGGTGGTCTCTGAAATCAAATTGTCTTGGCTTGAATTTGAACTCTTGAACTTAATAGCTGTCTAATTCAAGTTAATCTATATCTGAATGTTACCTAAATGTTGATCTTCCCTATGCTTTAGTTTCTTTATCATAAAATAAAGATAATAACATCCACTTCATTGGGCTATGATGAAAATTAAAAGTTAATGCCTTAAGACACATATCAGTGCTAGCAAGTAGTATGGGTATTAGCTCTTGTTATGACCACTGTCTTACTTCTCAGTTGGAAAATTGGGCTCAAAGAGCCCAAAAATGGGACTCAATGGTGAAGCGGAGGTAATTTCAGCATTGATAGTGAAGTTGCTCAGTTGTGTCCGACTCTTGGCGACGCCATAGACTGTAGCCTACCAGGCTCCTCGTTCCATGGGATTTTCCAGGCAAGAGTACTAGAGTGGGTTACCATTTCCTTTTCCAGGGGATCTTCCTGACCCAGGGATCGAACCAGGGTCTCCTGTGTTGCAGGCAGACGCTTTACTGTCTGAGCCACCAGGGAAGTTAATTTCAGCATTAGCAGATGGATAGTGTTAGACATTTTAGGGGTATGAGGAATAGGTTTTATCCGAGGAAATTGTCTTTGTTCTTATGATGAACGAAGGCAAAATGTGATTTAAAAAGTGGTTGGTCATCCTGTGAACTTGCCTCATTTAACCCATTTTCTCTGCCCAATATTGATCTGTTTAGGAAGTTGAGATAGAGTATAATGGAGATATTTTCTTTAGGTGTTCTTGCCCATCCTAATGTAGGACAAGGGAGGAAACCATTTTTGATTGTGCATATTGACAGTTATTAGAGTTTGAAGAAGATTGATAGCCTGGTAATATATAGTATATATAGAAAACTTTTTATTTTCTCTTTCCATCAACAGATATTTAGAATTCATTATTTAACCTGGTTCTGTGTTAAATGATGGGATGGTAAGAAAGAACAGAGAGGGCTATAAAAATACATATATAACAGCTTCTATTCTTGAGCATGTTAATAGTCTGTTAAATAACAACAGTATAGTGTAATTGATGATGGAAAAAGTGAAAGGAGGTCAGGGAGGATTTCACAAAATAGTTTTGAGTTCAGTTATGAAAGATTTGTTCCTTTTATCTCAGAAAGTAGAATATACCTTCAGTCCATACCTATATCAAACATTTAAGGGCAAAGGTGATGGGAGCAGATCACCAGGTAAGAGATAGGTCAGAGAGTCATCTCAGCATTAGATTGTAAGAATTGTATATGAGAGTGACCTGATGATCAGTATGAACTAAAATGCCAGTAAGCTATGCCAAAAAAAATATGACCCCCATACGGAAGTGTGTGTAGCTTCAATATGCTCAGGAGAGTTTACAAAGACAGCACTGTGGTCAAATGGGTATGGGTTCAAATCTAAGCTTTGCTGTTTCCTAGCTGAAGACAGTGACATTCTTAAGTGATCCAGACTTTTTATGGAGCTGTTACTCTCTTCACCCCTACATTCATTTGACTTGTATTACCAAGTTCTAGGCAAGAAATTAAACTGACCTTTAGTTTAGTTGTTTATGTCCTCTGTTCAGTTTTATTTTTCAGTTGCATGTTATTTTTAGTTTTCCGTATTGTCCTAGGACTCCAACAGTGAAAAAATAGCTTCAGTTCAGTTCAGTCGCTCAGTCGTGTCTGACTCTTTGCGACCCCATGAATCCCAGCACGCCAGGCCTCCCTGTTCATCACCATCTCCCGGAGGTCACTCAGACTCATGTCCATCGAGTCCGTGATGCCATCCAGCCATCTCATCCTCAGTTGTCCCCTTCTCCTCCTGTCCCTAATCCCTCCCAGCATCATAGTCTTTTCCAATGAGTCAGCTCTTCTCATAAGGTGGCCAAAGTGCTGGAGTTTCAGCTTCAGCTTGCTGCTGCTGCTGCTGCTAAGTCACTTCAGTCGTGTCCAATTCTGTGCGACCCCATAGACGGCAGCCCACTGGGCTCCGCCATCCCTGGGATTCTCCAGGCAAGAACACTGGAGTGGGTTGCCATTTCCTTCTCCAATGCATGAAAGTGAAAAGTGAAAGTGAAGTCACTCGGTCGTGTCTGACTCAGCGACCCCATGGACTGCAGCCTACCAGGCTCCTCCCTCCATGGGAGTTTCCAGGCAAGAGTACTGGAGTGGGATGCCATTGCCTTCTCCGTCAGCTTCAGCTTAGTTACTCGCTATACTTTTGACTTGTCTTTACTCTTAAGCATTCATTCAGCAAAGTGTGTATAAGTAAATTACCTTCAGTGTTGAGTGCAGAAGTGAAAAAAACAAAAGCAGCCTTCCAACAATGCAGAGTAATTAAACTGAATATGAGTTCCTTTAAACTCATTTAGTCCTATATGTGTTTCCTAAAACTTATTTATTATTTAACTAAATTCAAATGTATCTGCATCTGATTTTGTGATCAGTTATACCAGCAACTGCTGTAAGTTTATCTCGCATACGTTTTTTGTCTTTTGAAACTTATACTTGAGGCCCTATCCTGTGAACCAGAGAACTCAAAAAGGTTTGAAATTTGGTGATGAGATAAAAATATAGAGAAAGACTAGCAAAAGTAGTGGTAAAACACTATCATTTGAATAAGTATATTACTGCAGCATGATGTACCATAGCTTAGAAGAAATATGGATTTGAACTGAACTGAGTCCTTTATTCCTAGACCAACTGGGACCGGGCAGAAGGAGAAAATGAATTCCAGATTCCTGGAGGATCAGGATCTGCCTCTGACCAGTTGAAGGAAGCCAGTGGCACTGACTTGAGACAGCTGGACCCGGGCAATAAAGATGTGCGTCATAAGGGAAAACGAGGGAAAAAAGTAAGTAAAGTGAAAAATCAGCAAAGTATGAGGGTATGTTCTAGCCTAAAGATACCTTTCACCAGTTTAAATTATTTATAAGATCCCCATTTACTAAAGCAGAGCAACTTACAGATCACAGAGTGATCACTGGTAAAGTAATTAGAATCAGTGTTAATGTTTCCCTTTCCAAGTATTTATTTAAACTATTTTAAACGATAGTCTGTGTTTCGAGGATACATCTCTTTCAACTATTGGAAAGATTTTTATATTCACATTAATGATAAATATGCTTTTTTGTTTTGTATTATCTTCTACCTTCCTATATACACCAAGATCTTGGGTCTAGGTATACTTTTCCTTATACTGCCTTTTTTATTCAGTTCCTTATTTCTTCATGTAGTCAGCAGAACAGAGAAAGTGGGCTTTTAAAAATATATATTTAGCATTTTTTTCTTTCATTTCTTAGAGTCTGTGTTATGTACAAATGTTGAATTTGGAATAGAGGTCAGTAAGTATTGAGTGCTAGAAAGCTGCTGAAAGGGGTTGGGAGCAGGAGGAGAAGGGGATGACAGAGGATGAGATGGCTGGATGGCATCACCGACTCAATCAATGCACATGAGTTTGGGTGAACTCCAGGAGTTGGCGATGGACAGAGAGGCCTGGTGTGCTGCGATTCATGGGGTAGCAAAGAGTCGGACACGACTGAGTGACTGAACTGAACTGAAAAAACTGAGCATAATAGAAAAAAGTTGAAATTCCTCATCTCAAATATTTATCATCTAGTGGGGAGGATAGATTAGCAAAGAGAGAATTTCTACCCAACGTGATGGTTAGATGAAAGTACACAAGTTGTATAGAAGGCTCAGTTGTACCTTCCAAGAAGATGTGTGGTGTGGAAAGCAATTGAGGAGGCTCCTCCTGGAGGGCATTATGGCTGAGATGAGTCCTGAGGTGTAGTAAGCAAACCTATGAAGAAGGAAAGTACTGTTGTGTGAGTATTGAATTGTAAACAATTTAGCACTGTTCATTGTTGTAACTCATAAGTGCTTGGTAGTTGTCTTTGGAATTAATGAATGTCACATGAATATTGTACTGTTACACCAACTGGCACTGTGGGTTATGTTGAGCATATTAGACCAGCTTTATGAGGACATGGGCATTAAAAATGGAAGTTAAAAGTTCATTTTTTTCAAATTTAATTCTTTGATTTAAAAAAATCAAATTACATAAGATGGTAGATACCTTTGAAAAGCTTTACCTCCACCTTCATCCCTATCTATACCTTCCCTTCTGCCATTGTAGGTAATTTTATTAGTGTCTTCTGTTTCTTTTCTGGGTTTTTTTGAGGTAGATAAAAGCAAACAAAATCTGTTATTATTTCTCTCTCTTTCTTATACAAAAGGTGGCATCATATAGAGTGTCCTAGAACTTCCTCTGTCTTTTTTATGTTGTATTTCATTGTATGAATAGACCACAGTTTATTTAATCAGCCTCTTATTGAGGGGTATTTGTTGTGGTTGTTTGCTATTACAAACAGTGCATCAGTGAATAACTTTGTAGAGCTGTTGATTCATACATCTGTAGGTAATTCATCAATTTCTTAGAGGTGGGGTTACTTTGTCAACAAATAAATGCATTTGTGATTTTGATAGATCTTGCTGCATTACCCTTCCTAAGGATTACACAGTTCAGATGCTACCAGGGGTACATGAACACCTGTCTCCCCACAGCCTGTTAGCAGAGTGGATGGTTGCTCTTTCTGTATTTTGGCAGTGCAATGATGAGAGAAATATAATGGAGTATATTAATTTGCATTGCTCTTTTTGTGAGTAAAGTTGAGCAGAGGTATAAGGGTAACTTGAATTTTGTTTTCTGTGTGGTGTCTAGTCATATCCTTTCTCTGTGATGTCTGTTGCTGCTGCTGCTAAGTTGCTTCAGTCATGTCCGACTCTGTGTGACCCCATAGACAGTAGCGCACCAGGCTCCCCTGTCCCTGGGATTCTCCAGGCAGGAGTACTGGAGTGGGTTGCCATTTCCTTCTCCAGAGCATGAAAGTGAAAAGTGAAAGTGAAGTTTCTCAGTCATGTCCAACTCTTAGTGACCCCCATGGACTGTAGCCCACTAGGCTCCTCCATCCATGGGATTTTCCAGGTAAGAGTACTGGAGTGGGGTGCCATTGCCTTCTCCCTCTGTGATGTCTAGGCATGTCCATTTTTATTACTGGTTGCCAGTCCTTCTCAATTTCTAAGAACTCTTTATATATTATGGACATTGGCCCATTGTCAAAGATAGAACTTGCAAGTATTTTGTTCATTTTGTCTTTAGGTTTTATTTATGAGTGGCTTTTCCCCACATGTAGGAGTTTTTGTTTTTAATGTTTTATGTTTTAAATCAGGTTGTATTTCTGTTGGGTTAAATTTTGAGTTTCAAGTTGTTTTACAATATTATGAGGTCTGAGTTAGCCTACTGCTAAGTATTTATAATGAAAAAATTAGCTTTGACATTTTGAGTGTTGGCCCTAGCCATTGAATTAGCAAGTATTTCTGTGTTTTCTGTTTCCATTCAAATGGAATGGCAGATTCTGTGTTTATGTATTTTTGTTTGCTTTTACTTGAAGTCTGTCAAAACCAGTTCATTTGGATGCATTCTTCATTACTGATTGAGTTATTTAGCACATCTTTTAACCTTACGGAGGACTGTTTGCGTATGGGTATTTAAGGGAGTGATAGCCCTCTGAAGGAACTCAGTCTAGTCAAGAAAAGAAAAAAGCCTATTTAAATATAATCTGATAAATGCTGTATTGGAGGTATGTTGGTATTTAAATCTTACTTACCAGTGGGACCTAACATAAGACCAGAACAGTTTTCAGCTTCATGGTGGTTATGGGTATTGTGTTTTATGTACTAAAATGTACTAATAATTAGTTGTCTTTGGAATTAATGAATGTCACATGAATATTGTACTGTTACACCAACTGGCACTGTGGGTTATGTTGAGCATATTAGACCAGCTTTATGAGGACATGGGCATTAAAAATGGAAGTTAAAAGTTCATTTTTTTCAAATTTAATTCTTTGATTTAAAAAAATCAAATTACATAAGATGGTAGATACCTTTGAAAAGCTTTACCTCCACCTTCATCCCTATCTATACCTTCCCTTCTGCCATTGTAGGTAATTTTATTAGTGTCTTCTGTTTCTTTTCTGGGTTTTTTTGAGGTAGATAAAAGCAAACAAAATCTGTTATTATTTCTCTCTCTTTCTTATACAAAAGGTGGCATCATATAGAGTGTCCTAGAACTTCCTCTGTCTTTTTTATGTTGTATTTCATTGTATGAATAGACCACAGTTTATTTAATCAGCCTCTTATTGAGGGGTATTTGTTGTGGTTGTTTGCTATTACAAACAGTGCATCAGTGAATAACTTTGTAGAGCTGTTGATTCATACATCTGTAGGTAATTCATCAATTTCTTAGAGGTGGGGTTACTTTGTCAACAAATAAATGCATTTGTGATTTTGATAGATCTTGCTGCATTACCCTTCCTAAGGATTACACAGTTCAGATGCTACCAGGGGTACATGAACACCTGTCTCCCCACAGCCTGTTAGCAGAGTGGATGGTTGCTCTTTCTGTATTTTGGCAGTGCAATGATGAGAGAAATATAATGGAGTATATTAATTTGCATTGCTCTTTTTGTGAGTAAAGTTGAGCAGAGGTATAAGGGTAACTTGAATTTTGTTTTCTGTGTGGTGTCTAGTCATATCCTTTCTCTGTGATGTCTGTTGCTGCTGCTGCTAAGTTGCTTCATTCGTGTCCGACTCTGTGTGACCCCATAGACAGTAGCGCACCAGGCTCCCCTGTCCCTGGGATTCTCCAGGCAGGAGTACTGGAGTGGGTTGCCATTTCCTTCTCCAGAGCATGAAAGTGAAAAGTGAAAGTGAAGTTTCTCAGTCATGTCCAACTCTTAGTGACCCCCATGGACTGTAGCCCACTAGGCTCCTCCATCCATGGGATTTTCCAGGTAAGAGTACTGGAGTGGGGTGCCATTGCCTTCTCCCTCTGTGATGTCTAGGCATGTCCATTTTTATTACTGGTTGCCAGTCCTTCTCAATTTCTAAGAACTCTTTATATATTATGGACATTGGCCCATTGTCAAAGATAGAACTTGCAAGTATTTTGTTCATTTTGTCTTTAGGTTTTATTTATGAGTGGCTTTTCCCCACATGTAGGAGTTTTTGTTTTTAATGTTTTATGTTTTAAATCAGGTTGTATTTCTGTTGGGTTAAATTTTGAGTTTCAAGTTGTTTTACAATATTATGAGGTCTGAGTTAGCCTACTGCTAAGTATTTATAATGAAAAAATTAGCTTTGACATTTTGAGTGTTGGCCCTAGCCATTGAATTAGCAAGTATTTCTGTGTTTTCTGTTTCCATTCAAATGGAATGGCAGATTCTGTGTTTATGTATTTTTGTTTGCTTTTACTTGAAGTCTGTCAAAACCAGTTCATTTGGATGCATTCTTCATTACTGATTGAGTTATTTAGCACATCTTTTAACCTTACGGAGGACTGTTTGCGTATGGGTATTTAAGGGAGTGATAGCCCTCTGAAGGAACTCAGTCTAGTCAAGAAAAGAAAAAAGCCTATTTAAATATAATCTGATAAATGCTGTATTGGAGGTATGTTGGTATTTAAATCTTACTTACCAGTGGGACCTAACATAAGACCAGAACAGTTTTCAGCTTCATGGTGGTTATGGGTATTGTGTTTTATGTACTAAAATGTACTAATAATTAGATTGGCTGGAAATACTTTCATTCATTAGTATTTATTGGCTTAGTATTTTATTACAAAATGCTTATGGTTTTCCTTCATCTTAGTTTTTATTATTTTCACTTCTTGAAACATTTTTACCATTTAGACCAAAGGTGCTTCAAGTGAAGAAGTTAATCTGAGTCACATTGTACCCTGTGAGCCAGTTTCAGAAGAAAAAGCAAAGGAGTTACCTGAATGGAGTGAGAAAGTGGCTCACAACATTTTGTCAGGTATTACAGTAATGATAACTCTTTTCGCTTATGATGTGAAGCTTTTGGGTGGGTCCATTAGAGAATACTTGGAAAGATACTGTTTTATCTTCTAGTTTTAAATGATCAGTTTATAAATACTTAAAAATAGAACTTATCTCTTCGAATGTTACTTTTTGTCATATTGGTCTTCTTGGTTTATTTTTCTCTTTTTTCACTCTTGGGAGAATTAGTAGTGAAAAGCTTCAAGAAACCCGAAGCTTTCAGAATAACTCTGAATATAAAATCAGTTATTTTCCTTTCCCCTTGGAAATCCCCTCTTAATCTTGGTATAGGTATTAAATGTATACAATGAACGTATGAAAGTGAAAGTCACTCAGTTGTGTCCAACTCTTTGTGACCCCATGGACTGCATAGTCCATGGAATTCTCAAGGCCAGAAAACTCAAGCGGGTAGCTTTTTCCTTCTCCAGGGGATCTTCCCAACCCAGGGATCGAACCCAGATAATCAGTCCTAATTTTATCCAGTTATTTTTCCCTTTAAAAGGTGCTTCCTGGGTGAGTTGGGGTTTGGTCAAAGGTGCTGAGTTTACTGGCAAAGCCATCCAGAAAGGAGCATCTAAACTTCGAGAACGGATTCAACCAGAAGAAAAGCCTGTGGAAGTTAGTCCAGCTGTGACCAAGGGACTTTATATGGCAAAGCAGGCGACTGGAGGAGCAGCCAAAGTCAGTCAGTTTCTGGGTAAAGTGACTTTAGATTCCTTTACTACTTAAATTAAAAATCTTCTTTTAGTCCAGATTAATCTAATCTCATTTAGATGGTTTAACTTTCTGGGTAAAGAATTCGCACAAAGCAGTTTTACGTTGCTTCTTTTGGTGGGATCTGTAGATCAGCAGCACCTACCTGACAGCCTTAGAAGTACGTCAGGCACTGACACACCTGCTGATTGGGTATTTCCAGTTCACAAGCTGTCTCAGTGATTCTTACTTGCTTATTAAAGCTTGAGAAGCAGTGGTTAAAGGTTACTTTGATGGGTTGGAGAGTGGAGCATCTGTGCCTTTGAAAGGGAATGTATTTGCCAAGTATATTTACCATCCTGGAGTATGACACATACTTTCAAGGACAAGTCACTGCATTTGAATCAGACTTCTGGTGTGTTTACTTTTATGTACACTTAAATACTTTATTACTATTTCAGTTGAGTATTTGCTGATAGGGAGAAAAAGTACCAATTCGCTTAGCTGGAAAACATGATAGTTGGATCTGCCAGTCTTGCATTGCAAATAGAAAAGGTGAATGATTCTCTTCTAAGCAAAGTGATGAAACATTATATTTAAGATGCAGAGTTGGTGATGGACAGGGAGGCCTGGCGTGCTGTGATTCATGGGGTCGCAGAGTCAGACACGACTGAGCGACTGAACTGAACTGAAGCTCTGCAAACACATCCTTAAACCAAACAATAGCCTTTGTTTAAAAAAATAATCAGCCTTGTTTTCATCCATTTTAAGTAGGAATGGTAACATTATACAATGAAACAACTTTAGATATTCATGAAAGAATTTTGCTTAGTGAGAATGGTAAAATCAAGGGGAAAATACATGTTTTTCTAAGTTTTTTTTCTTTTAAATGGTTATATTAGTTGATGGAGTTTGTACTGTGGCAAATTGTGTTGGAAAGGAATTAGCTCCACACGTCAAGAAGCATGGAAGCAAACTTGTTCCAGAATCTCTTAAAAAAGACCGAAATGGAAAGTCTACCCTGGATGGCGCTATGGTTGTAGCAGCAAGTAGTGTTCAAGGTAACTTAAAACTCTGAAAACTTAGGAAGGTCTGTGTGCCAAGGGTTGGTTTTACTTACTTTTAAATGTATTTTCAGGATTCTCAACTGTCTGGCAAGGATTGGAGTGTGCAGCTAAATGCATTGTTAACAATGTTTCAGCAGAAACTGTACAAACTGTCAGATACAAGTAAGTTGAATTTTATCATTTTAATAATGAGGTCTCTTACAGCATTTGTTAAACTCTGGGGATAATTAAAATGATTGTATAGCTATTTTTTATTAAATATCTGGTAAAACAGTTTTTTTCACTTGCTATTTCTAAATAGGGAGAAGAATAAAGATTCTAGAAATCAATAGTATTACTGTGACTTTGCCTTGTATTACTGATTGTTACATTTGTTCATCATCAATGGAAAGAATAGATTCATGTTATTTTTAATGCCTGGAGTTTCTGTATGCCTTCATGTTCTTGTCTGTGATTTTGGTGGAGAAAAGTTGAGTTATATTTAAAGTATTACACTTTGTTAGTACTAGCCCCTTCTATATATGAAGAATATTAAATTTTCACATCTTATTTGAATGTACCACTGTGCATAGGTATTGGAACAGACAGATGGTATGACATGCCATTAGGAAGTGAACAAACATAGAACTGAATTATTTATCCAAGTTCATCTGATAAATGGTATTAAAGAGGAGACTTAAAAATAGGATTTTAGCTTTTTATTCTGTCTTTATAAGTACTAGAAGGCTAAACTCAAATTTAGTATGAAGGACTAGAGTTGCTTTTTTTTAACTTTGAGTTTGTTTAGATCTTAATAGTTAATGTTTATTTAGAAGAAAAAATTAATCGTGTTCTCAGCTCTTGGTTATGTGTTAATTATTTACTCACTGACAGTGTTTGAGTTCATACTTCTGCATCAGACATTGTGTTCAGTGCTTTCCATATGTAGTGTTTAATTTCTAATGCTGTTATCTCCATTTTATAAATGAAGAAACCAAAACCATAGAGCATTAAACACCTGATTAAGAACTGCACCCTAGTAAGTGGTAGAGCTGAGATGTAAGCCAGGTCTTTGTCATGCAGTGTCAGGGAACAGTGCCGGGCCACCGCTCTCCTTGATGGGATATCTTTGTGAGTTTAGTATCTGGAATTCTTTTCCAGCACTACATCAATATGTTTAGATTCCTCCCTTCATAGTACATTAGCTAACTAGTAAAGTACTAACTTAATTTCCAGCCTAAGTTGGTTTGGTCTGCTCAGTCCGGGGCAAACATACCTTTGAGTAAAAGTAACATGCATGTCATCAAGGAGGGTCAGTTTTACCAGAGGATTTGGAAAAGCAAATGCAGAGTAGATCTGAAATTTTGATGGAAATGTAAAACCCAAGTCTCCCACTGACTTCTTGCTACTCTTGGCATTGACCTCTAATCTAATACTCTTTTTGTTATGCCTTTTAGGTTACTTTTAATGGATTAGTCATCATTAGAAAAATGGCTTCTTTTTTTGTTGCAAGCGAAGGAGAAAGTCACAAGTGTCTTTTAGACCAAAAGTGAATTATTTTTAGATTATTATGTGCTAGCATGGCTAAGTAGGTGGTCACATGAGTAAGCAGGAATTGCTTTATTGGATTTGTCCATTTCCTGCTGCTTCTAAGTCGCTTCAGTCATGTCCGTCTCTGTGCGACCCCATGGACGGCAGCCCACCAGGCTCCCGCGTCCCTGGGATTCTCCAGGCAAGAACACTGGAGTGGGTTGCCATTTCCTTCTCCAATGCATGAAAGTGAAAAGTGAAAGTGAAGTCGCTCAGTCGTGTCTGACTCTTAGCGACCCCATGGACTGCAGCCCACCAGGCTTCTCCATCCATGGGATTTTCCAGGCAAGAGTACTGGAGTGGGGTGCCTTTGCCTTCTCTGGTCCATTTCCTATTCCTTAAAAAAAAAAAAAAAATGTACCTAAGTACTTGAATTAAGTTGAGTCTTTTATAAAGTTTGAAATTCACCTAACTAGGAAGTACAAGGTTTTGGTGTAGATTTTGTATTTCTTGTCCTTAGTGAGAACTTAATGTGATATTAGAGTATTTTTACTGTGGTTTGGAGCTAATTTATTTCTGTTTTGGTGCATATTGCTAGTTTTATCCTTTCCTCCACAGATTCAGTTCTTTTTTTCAGAAAAGAAGCAGGTGAGGATTTAGTTAATTAGATTTGTATTTCCAATTATCAGGATACCTTAGTGTTAGCAGTAACTTAATTAGAAACTTGGAAAGACGGGAGGGCCAGTGGGAAATAACAGGTTTTGTCCAAGTAATACTATTTTCTCACTTAAGAATAATCTTTGCCTTTTAGGAGAAGAAACTGCAGGTATTAAACCAGTAATAATTCAGTCATATTTATCACTGAAGAATTGGAAAATCTAGTTCTGCCATTTAGTTTAGTTCTCCATAATTGATGTAAATTTATATTTGTTTACATTTATGAATTTACACCTGTTTACACTATGAAAGCTATTTGATACATGGAACATTTGTATTTTTCTACTCTAATCCAACTGATGATGGTATAATGAAGAAAACTTACTATTTTTTGAACATGTGTATTCTTATTGCCTATGAGAAATTACTTTCCCAAGTAGTTGTTTCAAATCTACCTTAATTATTTACACTATGCCTAGGAGAAAAATATGTTACATAAATTTCCATATCAGGTTTCTTGTATAAACAAATACAAAGAATTACTTTTTAAAAAAATTTAGGTATATTTAAAGGCAAGTTGTATTAGATAAGTATATTCTCCATGCCTTTTATAGTTTTGATTCTGATTCAGAACTGTGTTCATTCATTATGAATGACTTACCTAATGACCTATATAATTAAATACACTCCTACTAATTTTTTGAGGTAAATGTATAAGAAAGATTCGTTAAGACTTTATTTTTGTCAGTTATATTACTACTGTTGTTATATAGCTTTAGGAGCAAGAAGACCTACAGGAATAAGGAAAAAGCAATTGAGTAACTTTAAACCTACTATACCTAGTTGCAGTATAGTGTCTATTAAATAATTCATCACTCTTCTACATAGCTTCTAACTTTCACCTTTTAAGTTCCTTTTTTCCCACTTTAAATTGTTTAGAGGAAAATAATATAATTTTAGTAAGTTAGGTACATTTTTGTTTCCCCCTCAGTAATATTTTATCTTAGAACATATATTTGTGAAGAATAAGCTTAGTAAAAATATTTTCCTGTAGCAAATTAACTCTTTTAAGGTATAATATTTAACTGATTTATTTAGTGAATTTTAATTAAAGCTTCCCTTAAATTTTCACTGGGTGAAGGGACAAATTCAAATCCCTTTGAGGGTATCCCCTTTAGCAGATGTCATATTATCCATAAAACTCTATATCACATCTACTCAGGAGTTGTATAGGATCAGTCTTGTCTTTTCAATATGGTAACTGTACAAATAATTAAATATCATTATCTCTTTCGCTTATTTTTTTCTTTTCTACTAAATACTCCCAGTTTAACAATTCCATATATAGTATGGTTTCCAGATCTTTCCTTCATGAATGTTGTTCTCAAAATGTTGTTCTCAACTCTGTAACCCAGAACTGAATCTAATATTCTAGAGGTATTGTAATCAGCTTGAATACTGTGGGGTTGTCTCCCTTGTTTTGGTCATATTTAGCATGTGATAAATATGGAGTAGAAGACAAAGGGTATGTCTTTATAGTAGTTGTTACTTTACTGACCCATATCAAACTTGTTTTTCTTAACTGAATTATAATTGCTTTACAATCTGAACCTTTGCCTTATTTTTAGATAGTTGATATTTGTACCTAAATAAAAACTTTACATTTATTCTGGCTTAATTGTACTTCGTTGATTTTGATTTTTACCCATCATTAATTCTGTCTTATCATTTTGGCTTCAGATTTTGATGTGTGCCATGTTAGCCTTACATTTTGAGTTACCTGTAGGTTGAAAGATGTGTCTTTCTTACGTCTTGAGATTTTTTCCACAGGTGTTTGCGTGTGTGTGTGGATAAAATCAAATCACATGCTTACTGTAGCCTTTCTTCCTGATTGATCTTTATCCAAGATTTAATACTTACTGAGACTAGTGGGTCAGCTGTCTACACATCTCCTAACAGTATTGTCATTTCCCACCTTTCAGTTTTGTCTTACAGATACTTCTTAGAGTGGTTGTCTTCCACATTCATTTCTTAAATATTGGTTCTGTCTATCTGTGGTTTTACTCTGTACTCCGTTTTCTGCTCTTTGTGGATATCACGCGCACACACACACACACACACACCAGAGATAGGCTTTGAGTCTTTAACAATGTAGTTTGAGTCTGAATAAAGAGAAGAACTGAACAGTTATTAAGGCAAGAGAGGAGAAAGGGATGTCTGCCAGGAATCCTGGCTCCTGGGCATGTTGAGAAGCAGAGGTGATGAGTGAGAAGTTATTTAAAAAATAAACACAACTTCTGAAAAACTGTTCTGTAGGGTCTTTAAAAATATCTTTAGTCCTATAGAATTTTCAAAGTGCTTTCACATAGACATCTCATAAGATAAAGGAGAGGAAATTTTATGAGGTACAAAGAGGTGGGGACTTCACCTGGATCACGTGGCTAATTGTTGGCCCATTTGGTATTAGAATCTTAATTTTCTGACTCCCAGTTTAGTAGTTTTCTCCAAACACTAACATGGCCACATTCTTCAGTCGTCATGTCACTTGACTGCAGTTAACCCAGGCCTGGAGAGAGAAGCCCTGAGAGGGACCTGCTGAACCAGGAGTTTTGGGCACCCTTCCAGTGCTGAAACTGCCTCTGCCCCTTTCTTTTCATTGAGCCTGAGCCATTGCCATGTGATGACTGTATTTGTGACTGAGGCTTAATTGAGTGTGAGAAGGCCCCATGTCTTTTGCAACATCAGCAATTCTGTGGAATTACGAGGGGTTGCAAAGCAGCAAGGACTGGCAGAAAGCAATCAGGAGCTTTTCCATTGGGTCACTGTTGTGAAAGCCCCAATCAAGAGTGGTATAGACATAAGGTTTGACAGATTGTAGGCTCTGCTGTGCTCTGGTTCTAATTAACATTCTGAATGAAATATTCAGAAGAATTATAAGATTACTGCATATTTCTAGCACTGAAGTTGGAAAAAAACAAAAAACATGAATAAACCAATAGGGTCACAAACCACAGAAGGCCAGGCTAGTAGTAATAGAGGACTTGTTAATTTGGAGGTCTGATCCAGTTGAAGAAAAAATGTCCAGATACTGGTCACAAAGCATCTAGGAAACTTCAGTATGTTCTGGAAAAAAGACTGTAAAATTTTGCCTTTTTGTTCTAGTTTGTTGTTTAAGCAGTCCTCTATTTGGGGAAACCTATGGACAGGATCCCTTGGACTGCAAGGAGATCCAACCAGTGCATTCTGAAGGAGATCAGCCCTGGGATTTCTTTGGAAGGAATGATGCTAAAGCTGAAACTCCAGTACTTTGGCCACCTCATGCAAAGAGTTGACTCATTGGAAAAGACTCTGATGCTGGGAGGGATTGGGGGCAGGAGGAGAAGGGGACGACAGAGGATGAGATGGCTGGATGGCATCACTGACTTGATGGACGTGAGTCTGAGTGAACTCTGGGAGTTTGTGATGGACAGGGAGGCCTGGCGTGCTGCAATTCATGGGGTTGCAAAGAGTCGGACACAACTGAGTGACTGAACTGAACTGAACTGATGGACAGGAAAAGATTTTAAAGCCTGGTACTTAGAAAAAGGTAAAGAGTAAAACAGAAAGTAGAATAAGGTTTAGTGTCCTTGCATACACCTCAAGTTGTATTTTCTTACGGAAATGGTATTAGACATCATCAGTTGTATTGATTATGGTCAGAAATAACTGCTCTGTGTGATGTTTTACAATTTCCCAAGCTCTTTGCTCTACTTGAGAACCCAGGAAACTCTTAGATGGCTAGGGAAGGGCTTACTTATTTTATTCATTCAACACATATTAGGTATTAGACACTGTTCTAAGTACTTGCTGCTGCTGCTGCTAAGTCGCTTCAGTCGTGTCCGACTCTGTGCGACCCCATAGATGGCAGCCCACCAGGCTCCGCCGTCCCTGGGATTCTCCAGGCAAGAACACTGGAGTGGGTTGCCATTTCCTTCTCCAATGCACGAAGGTGAAAAGAGAAAGTGAAGTCGCTCAGTCATGTCTGACTCTTAGCGACCCCATGGACTGCAGCCTACCAGGCTCCTCCGTCCATGGGATTTTCCATGCAAGAGTACTGGAGTGGGGTGCCATTGCCTTCATGAACAAAGCAAAGAGATCCTTTTATAATGGGGTTTATATTCTAGTGGGATAAACAAGCAAAACAAAAACAGTGGGCGTTTTGCACGCCAGTTTTCCCTGTCCATCACCAGCTTCCAGAGCTTGCTCAAACTCCTGTTCATTGAGTTGGTGATGCCATCCAGCCATTTCATTCTCTGTCATCCCCTTCTACCTTCAATCTTTTGCAGCATCAGGGTCTTTTCCAGTGAGTCAGTTCTGTAGAAGAAATAGGCATTAAGTTAGAGAAGAAAGAGCTGTTAAGGGAGGATTGATTGGCTGTGGGATGAGGCAATTAATATAGATTAAATGCTAAGAGGATTATAGCTGACTTGAAGAAGGTGAGGTAGTTAACCACGTGGATACCTGGGATGAGAGTAGTCTACCTGGATACCAGCCAGTACAAAGGTCATAGGGCACTACATGTGTGCTTGGTGGGTTCAAAGAACAGCAGGAAGGCCAGTGAGTCTGCAGTGAGGTGGAGTGGAGTGAGAGAGAAAGTTGTAGAATCTCTGTTTAGAGACAAACTCAGATTCCAGTAGTTTGAAAGGCTTAACTAGAATCTAGTTAAATTAGAACTCAAAACCATTTATAGTGACCTATAGTTGTAAGACCAGGAGCTGACTGTGGCTCAGATCATGAACTCCTTATTGCCAAATTCAGAATTAAATTGAAGAAAGTAGGGAAAACCACGAGACCATTCAGGTATGACCAAAATCAAATCCCTTATGATTATACAGTGGAAGTGAGAATAGATTTAAGGGACTAGATCTGATAGAGTGCCTGATGAACTATGGACGGAGGTTCATGACATTGTACAGGAGACAGGGATCAAGACCATCCCCATGGAAAAGAAATGCAAAAAAGCAAAATGGCTGTCTGGGGAGGCCTTACAAATAACTGTGAAAAGAAAAGAAGCCACGAGCAAGGGAGAAAAGGAAAGATACAAGCATATGAATGCAGAGTTCCAAAGAATAGCAAGGAGAGATAAGAAAGCCTTCCACAGCGATCAGTGGAAGGAAATAGAGGAAAACAATAGAATGGGAAAGACTAGAGATCTCTTCAAGAAAATTAGAGATACCAATGGAACATTTCATGCAAAGACGGGGTCGATAAAGGACAGAAATGATATGGACCTAACGGAAGCAGAAGATACTAAGAAGAGGTGGCAAGAATACACAGAAGAACTCTACAAAAAAGATCTTCACGACCCAGGTAATCATGATGGTGTGATCACTCACCTAGAGCCAAACATCCTGGAATGTGAAGTCAAGTAGGCCTTAGAAAGCATCACTATGAACAAAGCTAGTGGAGCTGATGGAATTCCAGTGGAGCTATTTCAAATCCTGAAAGATGATGCTATGAAAGTGCTGCACTCAATATGTCAGCAAATTTGGAAAACTCAGCAGTGGCCACAGGACTGGAAAAGGTCAGTTTTCATTCCAATCCAAAAGAAAGCCAATGCCAAAGAATGCTCCAACTACTGCACAATTGCACTCATCTCACATGATAGTAAAGTAATGCTTAAAATTCTCCAAGCCAGGCTTCAGCAATACGTGAACCGTGAACTTCCTGATGTTCAAGCTGGTTTTAGAAAAGGCAGAGGAACCAGAGATCAAATTGCCAACATCTGCTGGATCATCAAAAAAGCAAGAGAGTTCCAGAAAAACATCTATTTCTGCTTCATTGACTATGCCAAAGCCTTTGACTGTGTGGATCACAACAAACTGTGGGAAATTCTGAAAGAGATGGGAATACCAGACCACCTGACCTGCCTCTTGAGAAACCTGTATGCAGGTCAGGAAGCAACAGTTAGAACTGGACATGGAACAACAGACTGGTTCCAAATAGGAAAAGGAGTACGTCAAGGCTGTATATTGTCACCCTGCTTATTTAACTTCTATGCAG
>SJYT01001413.1:84838-112560 GCA_006410635.1 Cephalophus harveyi | reverse complement strand
GTCCCTGGGATTCTCCAGGCAAGAACACTGGAGTGGGTTGCCATTTCCTTCTCCAGCGCATGAAAGTGAAAAGTGAAAGGGAAGTTGGTTATTCGTGTCCGACTCCTAGCGACCCCATGGACTCCAGCCTACCAGGCTCCTCCGTCCATGGGATTTTCCAGGCTAGAGTACTGGAGTGGGTTGCCATTAATAAAATATTTATTAATAAATATTGATAAAGTTATTAGGCAATATCTGATGTTAAGATTTATTACAATATAAATATTTAATTACATTAATAATTAACTTAATAAATATTTATTTAAATAAATAGTTATCACAAAGTTTTCTACATAATTTGAGTAATAACTTTTATACCTTAACTGCTAAAGTTGAGATATAACCTTAAAATCCTTATCTAGGTTTTGACTATTTGTGTTAGAAGAATGGGGGAGGGGCAGGCAAGTGTTGCATGCATGTGGCACACCTAATACACAGGCATCCATATGTCCTTAAAATTTGTAATATATGTAAGATGTTAATTTGTTATACAAATATTGATTGAGATCCTGCCATATGTCAACACTTTGAATGGAGGACCTTTCTTTTCCCTTTTGTAAAGAGGTTCACTGACTATTGGGAGGAAATGTCAAATTAAAATATGAACATGACAAGTAATGTAAATTCTACATAAGGAAATATGGCACCTCAGGTAAGGGCAACCAAACACAACCTGCATGAAGGAAGGGGCAGTCTTGACCTGAATGCTAGAGAACAGTAGGAGCTTATTAGGGTTATAGGTGTGGGCTTTGGTTCTTAAACCTGCTTATGCTGCTCTCTTCTGTTGGGGAAGCTGTAAAAAAAATGGATTAGCAGCCATATGACAAATATAATACTACTTTTCGTAATGCCCAGTGCTCTGTTAGAGCTTGATTGGTGAACACTATTTCATCCCAAGGCCGAAGTAGGTTCCTCTGCCTCCCTATCTATATCCTTAATGAAACCGGCTCCATGGGTGCAGACTGTTGAGTACACTTACTGAGTATTTTCACTGGCAAGGCTGGCTGGAATTTCCTCATCCAGCTAATTACAGACAAAACAGGTCATGCTCACAGGTACACACACAATGCAATAACTTTGGCCACTGGTAAAATGTACGCCCAACAAGTTGTATTACCAACAGCTCTTCTCACGGAGAAGAGCTGATTTGTGGGTATAAAGAGAAAAGGTAAAATGATAGGCAAGAAAGTTCTTTCCTCAGTGGGCCAAGCTAAAGCCTAAGATGGAAGGTGGAAACCTTTATGCCTTCTTCAGTATCAACTAAGGCCAGGAACTGTGTCAGCAGAGGTGACTGTTATTATCCCCATTTAGGGAAAAATGAAGTTCAGGAATTTAAGTTGCTTGCTAAGATCACATAGCCAGGGAGCGGCAGAACCGTGACTTTATCCTAAATCACCTATCTACCACTATCGCCATTACCATGATGTCTGCTGTCTCCCTGGTCAGTGCTTAACAGTCCTGGTTACCTGCTGTTGCACAGCCAATCACCCTGTGATCTGGGGGCCTAAATAACATCTCTCTCAAGCCTGTGGATTGACTGTCTTCATCTAGGATGTTCCTAATTGGGTTCTCTTGTGTGATTGCAGTCAGATGTAGTCTGACACTCAGTCATCTGTAAGTTCAGTGGGGTTAGACATTCCCAAATGATTCACTCACATGGCTAGCATCTCATCCTGGGTGTTGGTTGGGAGCCCAGCTGGGATGGCCCATCAGAAGTGCCTGCTCTTGGCTGCATAGCTTTTGCTTCTCATAACATGGCACTTGGGTTCCAACAGGCTGTACCCAAAAGCAAGCATTCTAAAAGGAGCAAGGACAGAAACTGCCAGGCTAGTTAAGGGCTACTCCTGAAATTGACAGTGTCATTTCCACTGTATTCTGTTGGTCAAAACAATCATAGATTTGAGAGAATGGAGAAAATCTACTTGTCAAGGTCACATTGCACAAGGTCAGGTGAGATGAGATAGATTCTTGCAGTCATCTTTGGAAAATGCAGTCTGCCATGAGTGAAGTCGCTCAGTCGTGTCCGACTCTTTGCGACTCTGTGGACTGTAGCCTACCAGTCTGCCATGAAAGTGAAAGTGAAGTCGCTCAGTCGTGTCCGACTCTTTGCGCCCCCATGGACAGTAGCCTACGAGGCTCTGCCGTCCATGGGATTTTCCGGACAAGAATACTGGAGTGGGCTGCCATTTTCTTCTCCAGGGGATCTTCCCAACCCAGGGGTCGAACCTAGGTCTCTTGCATTGCAGACAGATGCTTTACCGTCTGAGCCACCAGGGAAGCAACCAGTCTACCATAGGGAGCATTAAATATGTCTTTTGAGAACTCTGAAGTAACTGATGAAGACAGAACATAGATTGTGACGAGAACGTGGCAGGAGATGAGATTAAGGTTTATGAAGAAGAGGAAGAATAATCTTTAATATGATGCTGATGTATTTTTATTTATCCTGAAGAAGTGAAGTAAAGTGAAAGTTGCGTCCAACTCTTTGCGACCCCATGGAATTCTCCAGGCCGGAATACTGGAGTGGATAGCCTATCCCTTCTCTAGCTGATCTTCCCGACCCAGAGATTAAACCCAGGTCTCCCACATTGCAGGTGAATTCTTTACCAGGTGAGCTATGAGGAAAGCCCTTTTATCCTGAAGGCAATGGGATGATTAAAGGAGTTTTCAAAATAAATTTATTATTGCTCAACGTTATAAAAGAAATACATGCACAAGTGATGACCATGATACATCTGTTTAGGTAATTCTTTCACACTTCCCCCTCCTCAAATCTTGTCACCTCTCTCTCCATTCTCACTCTCAGCTAATGAGCTTACCTTTCTCTTCCAAAAAGAGATAAGAAACAGAAGAGAATTTCCAAGTGTTTCTACTGAGAAGGCTACCCACTAACCTGCATCTTTATACCTCGTCTTCCTTCCCTCCTGTTCCTCTGTGTGTTCTGTGTTCCTCTTATTTAAGGTTAATCCCTCCACTTGTGCAGCAGATCTGGTCTACCCTCACCTCCTCCAGGATATAACTTCAGCAGTTGATTATCTTCTTTCTTTCCTGCACCATCTGTTTTCGCTGCTCCATTGGCTCATCGCCAACAGCATGCAGACATGCTGACTTTATTTTATCTAAAAAACAAATAGCAACCCTCCTTTGGCCTCACATTTCGCTTTCTACCATTATCCCCTTTCACTGCTCCGTGTTTAGCAAAACTCTTCAATTTTTTTTTAAATTTCCTCTCTTACTTCTTTATTCCTATATAATCATTTAATCTACTTGGTTTGTGACAGGATTAATTTTTAGGCAAAATGGCCAACACAATGAACTTCAAAGGGATTCACATATTTTAGTGGCCTTTTGAAGCCCTTTAGGATTCATAGGAAACTATATGCAAAAAAGTGGTTTATGTTTGAAGTAAATCTGAATTTCACCATCTTAAAACTTGACCACAAGGCAAGGAACAGGAAAAAAAATATCCAGGAGACTTAAAAAGTGAAAAGAGTCATATTGGTGTAGGGAGTTTGAGTACATTTTTAAAAATTAAAACCTCACAACTACCCTTTAAAAAATGTATCACCTCATTTTATAGATGAAAAACAGACTTGGGGATTTTCAGTGGCTTTCTCAAGGCTGCAGAGGTGGGGAGGGACAGATCTGGAATTTGGATCCAGGCATTCCGGCATCAGAGCCCAAACTCAGCCTCTACTTCTTTCCACTGAAGTTTCTTAAGTTTACTTCTTAAGTTTTTTTCATCTGGAGAAGAGAACCTTGATTTACTGAGGCTCTGGGACATTGATAATCTAGGCATAAAAATGGGCTGAATTTGCCCAGCACAAGCACAGTTTTCTCATTCTCTCTTGGACTTGATCATTCCAATCAGAAGTTTCACCTCTAATCTCCTGAAACTGTTCTTAGCAAGGTCATCAATGACTGTCAATTTGCAAAATCCAGTGTCACCTCTCAGTCCTCATCTTATTAACAGCCTTGCCACAGCTGATCACCTTCATCCTTGAAACCCTTTGCTTGTCTTCTGGGATGCCACATTCCCTTGGTTATCTTCATATCTACTGGCTATTCCTCACTTCTCTTCATCTTCATGAGTTCTAAAAACTTGGAGTACCTCTGTTCTCTGACTTTTCTCTGATGTATGCTCCCACTACTTAGGGGATCTCCTCTGGTCATGTGGTATTAAATGCCATCTGTGTACAACACACAGACATATCTCCATCCCAGACCTCTCCTTTGAACTCCTTTTTCATCTTCATTTATAGGCTGGTTTCTAGTTTAAAACTCTTTGGTTATTAAGTAAAATATTGGTAAATCAGAAAGTTTTTACAACTCATCTCAGTAAATGCTAAAATATGTTTTTAATAAAATCTTCCTTATTAAAAGATATTTCTATTTATCTTGATCAGGCATAATACTTAATGATGAAATGCTAGAGGCATCCTCATTCCTGGGAAAAAAGCAAGGATGCCACCTGCCACCATTAAAATTTAATGGTGTTAGAGAAGACTAGAGTCCCTTGGACTGCAAGGAGATTCAACCAGTCCATCCTAAAGGAAATCAGTCCTGGGTGTTCTGGAAGGCGTCCTGGAAGGACTGATGTTGAAGCTGAAACTCCAATACTTTGGTCACCGGATACGAAAAGCTGACTCTTATGAAAAGACCCTGATGCTGGGAAAGATGGAGGGCAGGAGAAGAAGGAGACGACAGAGGATGAGATGGTTGAATGGCATCACTGACTCAATGGACATGGGTTTGGGTGGACTCTGGGTGTTGGTGATGGACAGGGAGGCCTGGCATGCTGCGGTTCATGGGGTTGCAAAAAGTCGGACGTGACTGAGCGACTGAACTGAACTGAAGGTTCCAGTCAAGCAATAAAATAAGAAACAGAAATAAGAGTTATAGCTATTAGATAGGAAGAGACAAAATTATTATAATTTTAAACTTTTATAATTTGATATCTATAACTTTCCAGAGGATCAGTGGAAAAACTAGTACATTAGTGAAAAATGAGAAAATGGTTGAATACAATAGTGGAAGAAATTTTTATTAAAAACATTTTGTGTAGCAGTAACCAGTTGGAAAATAGTTTTTTAATATTGCACAACAGTTCCAGCCTAAATCATCAAATATCTGATAATATCCTTGATAAAAAATACTCAGGATCCATACGAAGAGAAAAAAGAAGACTGTGACTATAATGAGGTAATAGCCATTCAGCAAGAATTCTCACTTAACATGAGAAATTTAATACTGGAGAGAAACCCTAAAATAAAATGTAACTGGAGAAGTTATTAATAAGGTTTTATAAGAAGGATATAGACTTTTTCTATGTCAGAGAATTGGATGTTATAAATGTGCTTATTCTCATCAAATTAATTTACTAAAACACCGAGCTGTTTTTTCTTAACTTCAATAACTGACTCTAAAGTTAATTAGGTGCATAAATAGACATGGATAACTGATAAGAATTTATGTAGTGGGTGTCGACTGAAAGAAAGGTGTACAACTTGAGAGTTGTGAGTTAACTTTTATTTGGGGCAAAATGAGGACTGCAGCCCAGGAGGCAGCATCTCAGATAGCTCTGAGAGACTGATCCAAAGCAGCAGTGGGGGAAAGTCAACATACAGGGTTTTGGTGAAGAGGAGTTCAGTGCCATGAAGCACTCATTTTACAAAAGGTTTTTGTTAGTCATGAAGATCTGATGTCACCATGAAGGGATTTAGTGCTTCTCTAGATATGAGGAGATGCAAGGATTGAGATCATAAAATCTGTTCCTAAAAACATCCAACTATCTAAAGACCTGTCCCACGAGATTCCCTGGAGCACAGAGTGCCTCACTCCACTCTGAACTCCCTCAGGGCTTGTTGAATGAAGGTCAACAGCTATGGCAGCATGGGTCTCAATCTCCGTAGAGGCAGATGGCAAATGCCTTTGTTCTTCTCTCGTTGGCATTGCTCTTGGTAAGTGCCAATTTGTAGTTGACACGGGGTTGGGGGGACTCCTGTAAAATAAAATAAAGCTATAATGACTAAAACTAGAAACAAATCAGTAGAACAGAATAGATAGTGTACCAGTTTGGTAAAGCCTCCATAGCAAAGTACTGCGGACTGGTTTATTTTCTCACAGTTCTAGATACTGTAAATCCAAGATCATGATACTGGCGGAGTTGGTTTCTAATGAGATCTCCCTTCTTGGCTTGTATTCTCTGCAGTTTCAGTTAGAAAACAAAGTCCCAGTAGATAAATACAAGTAGGACATAGAGACAACTCATAAATATGGAAAAGGACCCAAATTGTTTTTAAGTTAAAGAAATGTGTTGCCTATCAAAAAGTAGAGTTTTTTGTTTTGTTTTAAGTGAAATAGGAATGTTATACTGTACTGATAGCAATGTAGTACTACCTTTTGGGGAAACAATTTTGCAGCAAATTTCTAATGATAAAAATGATAATAACAAAATCAACTAGCTTCTATAGCAATTTCTGTGTGTGCTGTACTGTCTTAAGAATTTCACATGTTTAATTAATCCTCCCAAGACCCAAAAAGGTAGGAACTTTAATTATCCTCATTTTACAGATGAGAAATTGAGGCACGGGAAAGGTAACTTGCTTAGGATCACAGAAAGACACTAGTAAATGGTGGAGACATGACTCAAACCCACTAGTCCTTCTTTGGAGATGTTTTTCCTTATGGAGTCTCTTGAAAATTTGGTTAGGGGGACAACTTTACCCAAAGGAAGTACTCTTTGCACCATACTTGCCTTTGGGACATATTGGTATTTTTATTCATGTAATTCTCACTGCTTGAATATTCTTATTCTCTGGCTTAGAATAGATGTCATTTCCCTCAAGAAGCATTTTCTGACCCTCTTTAATCTTGATCTCATTTCTCATTCCCTTCTGCCACCTTCCAGGTTGGATGTCCTTCTCTGTGTTCCATTACATCCAATTAACCAAAGACTCTCACAAATATTCTGGCTGTATGTCTCTCTACTCTCCGTGCTTCCTAACTGTCCTACTGCTAATTGATAGCAGGGACTATGTCTACTTTAGTTTTGTATCCCTCGTGCCTTGTATAGTGCCACATAGTAAGCTCTTTTCTTTCCTTGTTAACATTTTCTTATTTTACAGAGTTTTTTCAAGTTAATATAACTCCATCACTGTAATAAATATAGTGAACAACACATACATGAAAGTGTATGTAGGGTCAAGTTTCAATTTAACTATGTTCTTTTTAACAATTAAAATATTTGGCATTGTTGTTTAGTTGGGCTTTGTTTGTTTTGTTAACATGCTATCTCTCTTAGGGGGAAAAAAAAAGTCCATATTGGAAAGGTAGTTCAGTTCAGTTCAATCGGTCAGTCGTGTCCTACTCTTTGCGACCCCATGAATCGCAGCACGCCAGGCCTCCCTGTTCATCACCATCTCCCGGAGTTCATTCAGACTCACGTCCATCGAGTCCGTGATGCCATCCAGCCATCTCATCCTCAGTCATCCCTTTCTCCTCCTGCCCCCAATCCTTCCCAGCATCACAGTCTTTTTCAATGAGTTAACTCTTCTCATGAGGTGGCCAAAGTATTGGAAAGGTAGGCCTCCACCTAATACTGTCTTGCTTTATGAACTTCCTCCTTTAACGTCAATTTTGATCATAAATCAAATTTCCAGTATTTTTCAATTTTTGGTGTGATTTTGCTTTTCACTGTAGTGATTCTAGCCAAGATTCCGCTTGAGATTACAAAGCAGCTTGATTTTTCCCCTCCAAAGTATAGTGCTTGTTTTTTGAGTTTAGAGTTACCATAAAGGCAATGGTTTCATGGAATTATTACTCAGGGTTCTTTTTCTCCCAAGAGACACAGATGTTTCTGCTAACCTTTTATCCTCATAATCTGTATTTTAATAATGACTTGTTATGGGTTCATCTTAGGCCTTGATAGGTTGGCTGCTGTTGTGCTCAAGGTCATGGATTGCCGGGGGCCAGCGTGAGGAATCCCACCCGTGACAAGGTCATGCGGAAGGAAGCCTGACAAAATGCAAGGACGTGATCAGGCTTCAGGGGTTCCCCCTGGAATTTCCTGAGCATCCACTCCCCAAGACCAGAGCCTGCCTGCAGGACTCGTACAGCTGCGCATGTGATTGATTGAGGCCTCCCGACCGAGGGAGGCACAGGAAGCTTGAAACATCCTAGGAATATAGGGCCTTCTGAGGAGTCAAAATCATTAGAATAGGACTGATTAAAGGTTTCATTTGTTGAGCCAATACTTGCTGCCAAATTTTCATATCCTTTATTTTTATATAGTTGGTATATAGAAAAACAAGTAGTGGACCTGGTATTAGCAACATTAGATCTTTGAGTTGCGTGCTTTCTTTGTTATAACCCGCTGCACCTTTGTTCTACAGGAATGTAACTTTATTTAGTACTTTGAGGGTGATGCAGAGTAAAGAAAAAACACTTCTAGGGAAAAGGAGTTTTCTGGTTGATAGACAATTATCCAGGAAGAGAGCCATAAAAATGTTAACAGGCCTCTTAGGCCAAAAGATAATGTAAACCACCTGAGACCTTTTGTATACGGGAGGGTATGCAAAAAGAAAGCCTTATCTCAGTGAGGGTCAGGACTGCTGCCCCTGCAAAACTCTGCATACTCCATTATTTATTTATGTAAAACTTGGGGTATATAAGCTGATTTTGAAAAATAGTTTTTGGAGTCTTGCACCGATGCTGGGCTTCCCCATGTCGTTCTTTCCTCTTTTTCAGGCTGATCCCTTGGAACGTGGAGGCTCACCATGTCTACTTACTTGTCCGGCATTCAAGATCCGTAAGAGAGAGAGCCCAAGGCGGGGCACTCTCCGATATTCAAACGGGCGCCGGTGACCTAACGTAGATGGTGCAAGTTCCTTGTCTGGAACTTTATAGGCTTTCCACGTAAACCAAGTTATTCAGCCTCTTTTCTCCACTAAATTTTCCTACTACACTATTTCTTCCTAATGTAATCTTATATTAATAAATAAATAAGTCTTTCCTCGCCAACGCCGTCCATGCTTCAAATTCCCTGGATCCACCGGGGCTGGACCCCGGCAATGGATCATCTTTTTTGGAGTCATGTTTGTTGTGATTGTCTAATGACACCACCACATCTCTTATCTGGGCTGTTTTCAGATGGCTCTGGATGTTCCTTAGAATTAAGATTATTTCCAAAATTTGCCACTTGGAATTGTTCACTTGTTCCCATTCGAGAGCATTATTTAAATAGTACTGCATTTTAAAGACAGATGAAAACTTATTTTTCAAGAAATTTTGCAAAAACATTGCAAACCTCAGTATATTCAATACTTTTGGCTTATCACAGAACAAAATGTGGTAGGGAAAATAAAACTCGGTGTGCTTTTTTTCGAGAGCATTATTTAAATAGTACGGCATTTTAAAGACAGATGAAAACTTATTTTTCAAGAAATTTTGCAAAAACATTGCAAACCTCAGTATATTCAATACTTTTGGCTTATCACAGAACAAAATGTGGTAGGGAAAATAAAACTCGGTGTGCTTTTTTTTTTTTTCAGAAAAATAAAACAGTTGATAGCAGGAAATTGACCAGATTGGGGGTGAGGGCGGCAATACTGTTATGTAGCAAGAAAGCAAGAAAGTTGTTAATTTCCGGTCTTGTGGACCTCCATCCACTTGTTGAGTATTTGGATTAATGACTTTGGACTTGGGTATGGGAGGACATTCCTGCCCCCTTTCCCTGTAGACTACATTTGCTTAGAGATGAGGGTGAGGGCAGGCTTGTGCAGGGTTGAAGACATTGGCAATGATGTGAGGTAATGTCTTTATGCTTAGACTTCTCCATCAACTATTGTGTAGCAGAAATTGCCTCATATATGTAAAGAACATTTAAAGTTTAGAAACAAGCTATTTTTTTCTCTCTTTTACATCCAGACTCAAAAAAAATTAGCTTTGAGCCTTAAAGCTGAAAAGGAGCTTTGTGTATGTATGTGTGTACTTCTGTTTTTTCTTTTAAGTATTTAATATTTTCTTGAAAAATTTTAAATCTCATTCATGTCTTATTTTTAAAATCTTTGGTTTATTTTTTTTAATTTTTTGAAATTTGTATATTTTAAATGAAATAAGGATGAATATTTTTAATGGTAAAAGATACAGTTCACAAAGAAGATAGACATTATGAAAAGGAGCTTTTGATTCTAGGCTGTATCCTCCTCCTCTGCCTAGAGCAATAGGACAGATAGATGTTTTGGCTGTAGTAGCCAAAGGAATTTAAAGAAAACTGCTTACAGTTAAGAAAAGACGCTTGAACAGGTAGCTAGATATATAAGTAGTGTTACCATAGCACAGAGGTTAAGAGGACACATTTTCAAGTCAGAACAAACTGGGTTGAAACCTCAGTTCCCCATTTATTAGCTTTGTTACCTTAATGTTATTTGACATCTCTGAGCCTGTTTTCCTTATCTGTTAAATGGATAACTAAATGTTTGTAAATAAGGATTGAATCTGTTAATATATATAAGACACTGTGTGCTTTTAACACAGCAAACACATAATTTGTAGTTGTTAAATGGATTCAGAATTCTTTTGCAAAGAAAAAAAAAATGAATATTACATTGGATGAGAGGCTAGTACTTTTTAGGCTGTAACACTGGGTTTGGCCAAAAAGTTTGTTCGAGTTTTCCATAACATCTTATGGAAAAACCCAAACTTTTTCGGCCATCCGAATTATAGCTATTTCAAGTTCTGAGGAAAGAAACGTGTTGCTGATATTTCCTCTAATAGAATTCCTTATAAATATACACAACTCAAAGAACAGAAGAGGGNAAAAGTTTGTTCGAGTTTTCCATAACATCTTATGGAAAAACCCAAACTTTTTCGGCCATCCGAATTATAGCTATTTCAAGTTCTGAGGAAAGAAACGTGTTGCTGATATTTCCTCTAATAGAATTCCTTATAAATATACACAACTCAAAGAACAGAAGAGGGCGGAGAGTGAGCAGACTAGGAATCACAGTATAATGACTGTGAGGTTCAGGCCGGTGGGAACCTGTGAGTCTGCAGTCTACACAGATCCTGTCTAATTGAGAGTCCCTCCTTAGACGTTAGTTCACTCTGGTGCATCTGTGTTACTAATAAAGCCAAGTATAGTGACAGAGTCAAGCTGAGCTGATTAATGTTGTTTTCATGAATAATGAGAGATGGTGAGGTGATCTTGATCCTGCCCCTCTTTTCACTCAGGTGGTGAATGAAAAACTCATTAGGAGACACAACTTGAACTAAATGATCAACTAGAAAAGCAAATTGTTTCTCTCAAAGAGAAAATGGAAAAAAAATTGTGGAAGTTCTTCAGATATGGAAGCAACTATATATATGTATGTTTCATAAGTTGAGTAAAAACTGATAAAAGATCAATTACTTATATTTGCTTTGTTGTAGACAGGCTGCCTTCTATTTGAGTCTATGAACAGATGCCAGTGGTGAGTAAAAGATGGTTAAATAAGAGGAATAACTGAAGGAAATTATGTATATTTCCTTCCCCCAGGCAAGCATCAGTCCTTCCAATGAATATTCAGGACTGATTTCCTTTAGGATGGACTGATTGGATCTTCTAATTTTAATCCCTGATAAATGAATTTATGTTTTATACTTTACAGAGTATATTCATTTGCATTTCATTCATTCAAATATTTTTGAATATTTGTTTAAAATGTAGAGGAGGCCCATAACATGACTTATGTTGAACTCTTGCTGTTTTTATTGCAAGAATACTCAGAGAAACATGAAAACCTTGTAAATAAATCAAGGGTACTGTGCATGAATATGAAGATACAATACTCCACTAAATTGGCAGGACTTAACATTACTCTAAATAATAATAATTTGTCCTTAATTAAACATATGTATATAATATGCAAATTAATTTCATACACATTATTTCTGTCTTGCAACAAACCCCATGTTATAAAATTTAATATTGTTATTTTAATATATGTGATTCTAAACTTAAAGAGTTTGAATGATTTACTCAGTTTCACACATCTGGAAATGTGGATTCAAATTCTCTTACTTTTAAACCCATGCCATTTAACTCTGCTATACCAACCGCCCTGTGATACTGCTGATCAGAAGTAATGTGTGTTTTAGTACCTGTGGTAAGGCACTAAGTGCCTGCTGTATTCCTGGGCATTTATGGAGAGTACTCTGAGTAACTGCAAACCTTTAGTGAAAGGTATAGAAAAATCGTCTACTTTTGTTCATGAATTTAGGGATAAAGTAACTTTTTTTGCAAACCTGTTGTGTACCATCTAGAAATACCATTGTGACTGTGTTTTAGAAAGTCAGGAAAATAATATGATTTTTTTTTTGTTTGTTCTTGTTTTTTATTGTTGGAAAAGTGGTCAAGTTTTTTTCCTCTGCTATGGAGTCATAGCTCCATCTTGTGGTATTTAGAAATTGCTGCAAGGGCTGTTTTAAATTTATGTTTCTTAACTGTTGGTAGAATTTTACTACTGCCTACAGAATATAAAATATCAAGTACTGCCTACAGAATATAAAACGTTCTGGCTTCCTTCTTCTAGTTAACCCACCCCTAGTCCTAGCTCAAGAAATAAGGGCATCTAGCATTATGGAAGTTAGCAACAAAGTGCTGGTGTGACATGAGAGAAGACTCTGCAGCATATCTAGGAAGGATTTCATCAGTTTTCTCATTGCTACCTCAGACTGTGACATACTCATGTTCACAAAAAATAATTTATTTCCCTTGATTAATTGTTATTCTTGAAGAAAATGTCATTCTCTAAGAAACAGAGAATTATATTTCTCTTCAGAAGAACAAAAAAATGTTAGAAGAACCAAGAATGGTGCCACATACTAAAGCAGACAGGAAAGATAATGAAAGTTCAGGCTCTTAAGGAACTGACACTCTCTATTCTCTGGGTAGGTACCCTGAGTATTCTGGTTTTCTTACACAGTGGAATTCAAGAGGGGTTTGTCTAAAGAGGTGGGATTAGGAATCTAGCCAGGGAGCTGGTGCTGGAAGTAGCCAGTGAAAATGAAAGTCACTCAGTCGGTTCCAACTCTGAATTCTCCAGGTCAGAATACTGGAGTGAGTAGCCTTTCCCTTCTCCAGGAGATCTTCCCAACGCAGGGATCAAACCCAGGTCTCCCGCATTGTAGGTGGATTCTTTAGCAGCTTAGCANGAATCTAGCCAGGGAGCTGGTGCTGGAAGTAGCCAGTGAAAATGAAAGTCACTCAGTCGGTTCCAACTCTGAATTCTCCAGGTCAGAATACTGGAGTGAGTAGCCTTTCCCTTCTCCAGGAGATCTTCCCAACGCAGGGATCAAACCCAGGTCTCCCGCATTGTAGGTGGATTCTTTAGCAGCTTAGCAAGCGTAGCTGAACAAAGAAAGCCCAAGAACACTGGAATGGATAGCCTACCCTTCTCCAGCGGATATTCCCCACCCAGGAATTGAACTGGGGGTCTCCTGCATTGCGGGCAGATTCTTTACCAACTGAGCTATGAGGGAAGTTGGAAGTAGCCAACTGCTAAACAAAAAAACTTGGAATCCTAGAATCCTTCATCTAGTCAAGAAATCTCTCTTTTTCAAGGACAGAAGAGATATTGTCTTATTCTTTATATAAAAAGCAATATTTGTGAGGATCAGACATGTACCATTTGTATAATGCAAACATTTTGGTTTTATGTTAATATTAGGTTGATAATGGAGAAGGCAATGGCACCCCACTCCAGTACTCTTGCCTGGAAAATCCCATGGACAGAGGAGCCTGGTGGGCTGTAGTCCATGGGGTCGCTAGGAGTCGGACACAACTGAGCGACCTCACTTTCACTTTTCACTTTCATGGATTGGAGAAGGCAGTGGCAACGCACTCCAGTGTTCTTGCCTGGAGAATCCCAGGGACGGGGGAGCCTGGTGGGCTGCCGTCTCTGGGGTCGCACAGAGTCTGACACGACTGAAGCGACTTAGCAGCAGCAGCAGCAGCAGCAGCAGCAGCAGGTTGATAATCAGAGAAAAGGGCTTAAACTAGTTGTTTTTGTTTGTAAATTTACAGACACTTTATCCTTGTTGTAGATTGCTTAGTCTTTTGGAGTAACTTATACATACATACTTAAGAAACTGATGTTGCTTAGTTTGAATACTGATTTTGAATAACTTCAAATTGCAAGTTTGCTTATGAGCAACAAAAGGATGAACGCTGCTTTTGTCGTGAAGGCTACTAGAGATATATAAAACCTGTACACACAGTGCCTGACAGAGTGAGCTGCATGTTAGTTCCCTTCCTTCCTTCCTTTGATAAAAGAGAAGTATAATTTCACTGAAGCAATTCTGTTATGAAATTAACCTTGATCCACTTGAAGGAATAAGGGTGAGGGCAAAGCCCAGAGATATGCTGTCTGACTTACTAAGCTCTGCTGTCATACAAGTTGTGAATCTTCTGGTACCTTCTTAAAGCTCTGGTAGAATTCTGTGGTTTTTTTGTACCTGTCCAGATAGCAGGGACCTCTGTAGGGATTTAATGCTTCAAATAAAAAGTATAGAACCTTTACTCCTCTTGGGCCAGCTGGGTTATACATTTTCTAGCCCCTTTTGTTTGCATCCACTGGAAACAGAACCTAGAGCCTCCCTAATGTTCCAAGAATTTTCAGGTGTGTCCCACAAAGATCTGCAGCCTTTCCCTGGAAAGCTAGAATCTGTTTTAAGTGTACCAAACAACTAAATGTCAAGGCTAATTAGGCTGTTTCATTTCTGATGAGCACTAGCTAGTTCTCGGGTTCTGACCTGGCTCTCTGGGTTTCTTCATTAATCTCATTTAGGTAGGTTACGGAGCTGAGGATGCACTATGCTCTTTATCAGAGCTTGATGACCTCCACTATGCAGCCCCACAGATGGTTCCCCAGCAGTATGCTGAGCAATCTTTCAGTGCTTTACGGTCATGACCAACATTTGGCAATGCGTGCCTTCTTTCCTAGGTTAGCTTCCTTAGGCCAAGTCAAGCTTAGTACCCATGACACTGCGCCACACACAGGAAAGAAGATTGGCTCCTCTGCTTCCCAGCGTCCCTTTACTGACCAGCACTGCCACATCCTTAGCTGCTAGCCAGTCTATCAAGTTGTGTTCTTTAACTTTCAAACTCTTTAAGAATCACATGGATAATGTATTGAAAGTTTACGTTTTGGGGTTTACTGTAAGAGATCCTCATTTCGTAGGTCTAGGGTAAGCCCTGAACACTATTATTTTTAGCAGGCATTTCAATAGGTTCTATTGCAGAGCACAGTTTGAAGGAAAAATAAAAAAGATTTGGGGAATTTATATCCCTCAGAGAAAGATGTGCAAGACAGCCTGTCTTGTGACAAGAGTTACTATAAAGTTTTTATCACCAAGTTTCGCCATTTCCCTATGGCCCACTCTACTGCAAAGTGGAAGTCCTAGTCCTGACACATTTGGAATCATGAAATCAATGATCCCTTATCTCAGTCTGGGCTGCTATTAAAAAAAAAAAAAAACACAAAATGAGTGGTTTTTAAGCAGCAGAAATTTATCTGTCACAGTTCTGGAGGCTGAGAAGTCCAGGATGATGATGCCAGCAGATTCAGTGTTTGCTGAGGGCTCGCTTTCTGGTTCATAGACGACACCCCCTTGTGTCCTCACATGGTGCAAGGGGTGAAGGAGATCGGGGTGGGGGCTTCTTATTTCATAAGAGCATTAAGCCTGTGCATGAGGGCTCCACCCTCATAAGCTAAGCATCTCCCAAAGGCCCCCATCTCCTGACACCACCACATCAGGCGTTAAGATTTCAGTATATGGGTTTGGGAGAGGGACATTCAGACTGTAGCACCCCTATTTCTCTCTGGTTATAATTTTCCACCAGTGTCCTGTCCTTTGTTTCCCACTACATCCAGACAACTCGGACCCTTCAAGGAAACCTCTTGCCAACACATGTGTCTGTCAATCAGATGGTTAGAGCATAGGAGATTCTGTTCCTAAAGCCAACAAGACGGGCTGATGGTGTGAGGCTCAAGGAAGGGGGTGTAGAAACAGAAAACAACATTCTTTAGGAAAATATTTGGTCCACCTCGAGTGTTCTCTGTAGGATTCTTGGTCAGTCTATAGAAAATCAATTCATAGAAAGACAATTTGCCAAAATCCAAATCCTTATAATTTGTTGTTTTATCTTAAGGCATTTTCAGGAAGGTTCAATTTGTTGAAAATGATCTGTAGAATCAGTATGAGGTATTCTGTCACAGACGTCACCAGATTTGTGTTCTCCCCAAAGATGAAAATGGTTAATTTGGAGACACATGTAACCTCAAATCAGAGAAAAATTAAAACAAATTTTATATGTAAGTCTATTGTAATAACAACGTTGTCCACCGGGGGGCGCTTGACACTTAAGCATGCAGAGCACTGTGTTCATTGTTACAATTTTCTTGAGAAGTAAGGCATATCTACAAGTTGTAATTAACTGTTTTCTTAGGGTTTTCTCATGTAAACATTCAATAGAGTGGTTTTTTTAAGCTTGTAGTTTTTATATGTTCTTTAGTATAGCAAAGTTACCATTATTTAGAAAAATAGGTGACTAATACTTTGGCCACCTGATGCGAAGAACTGACTCATTTGAAAAGACCCTGATTCTGGGAAAGATTGAAGGCAGGAGGAGAAGGGGACGACAGAGGATGAGATGGTTGGATGGCATCACCGACTCAATGGACATGAGTTTGAGTAAACTTCAGGAGTTGGTGATGGATAGGGAGGCCTGACGTGCTGCAGTCCATGGGGTCGCAAAGAGTCAGACACGACTGAGTGGCTGAACTGAATTGAGGTGGCTAATAGAGCCTCTTTTCTACTTGGGATAAAGGAAAGGGACATAAAAAAAAAAACTAAGTATGTTTGATTTCAGGTGTGTAAATATACCCTGAAATTTCTTATTCTTACCCGTTGTTTCAGTCTTCTGTTAGAAGGTTATTTTTTACAAACAGATTAAGACATGAATATAGGTGAAGTATGATAACTGCTTGCAATGCTAAGAACTGACTAGTTTCAAAAATAAAACAGCTCTTTCATAATAGGAGTAGAATTAATTGTGTGTGTGTGTGTGAGATTGGGGGGAGGCGGGGAAGGGGCATAATTTCTAGTGGAGTCTTCAGTTTAGCTGTAGCTTTAGTATATCTTTCCAAGCTGCAGTTTTCTAGCACGTGACCTATAATCAGATAAAACCAGCTCTTTGGGAAGACCAAGAACTTGTGAGTATTCCAGTGATTTGGATGTGATGCAATAAGAGACTTGTGTGACTTTGATAAAATCAGTTTTAAATACTAGTTTATTTTGAAGTCAGTAAAATAAAGAATCAAAATCTAGAATGAACCTTAACATTATTGTAGTATGACTTTATAATTTTTAAAGGATTTCCAATGTGTATATTAATTTTATAAATGGAGTTGCAAATGTCTTGCATTTAATGGTCCATGACTAATGTAGTTTTCACAAAATCCAGTATTTGTCCTCATTTTCTCAGCTCTCTTCCCCTTGCTCTACTCCCAGAAAACCAGCAGTCAGGATTACTCCTTACAGCATAGGAAATTGGGGGGTTGTTCAGTTGAGAAACTAAAATGTCCTTAAGAAAAGCAGTCAGTGTGTCCACCCAGAGATTGTGTCTCACAGACTTCCCAGCACAGGGAGGTTCATTGACTGAGGACCCTTGGTGTTGGGCTTCGAAGTCCATCACTGCTTTTCATTAAGACCACACCTCCCACTGTTCCTACTGCATGGTCAGATGCAGGGGGGATACCAAGGCAGATGTATTCCTGGGAAACACAGTTACCCCGTTGTCGGTAACTTTGCCAGACTTTGCTTAGGCGGCTGCCAGCCTGGGCTGCTTCTGCTTTCTCCTGACCTCTCTTTCTCCCATTCACGGGAGGTCACACTTGCATTACAGTTGACTGCTTTCCCAACCCTCTCCTGCCCCTTTCCTATTTCCTTTCACACAGGCATTTCTAATGATCATTTTCACATCTAATCCCATCTTGGTATCTGCTTCTTAGAAGACCACATCTACAGCGAGTGGTACTGGGGGTACTATGAGAAAACAGGGGTAACATGAGATTTGGGCCTGGCTCACTTACGTGTGACAGCCAGAAGGTGCTGTCCTGATTAGTAGATTGGCGCCAATGGGTCCTGGCTCAGTGTGGCCATTCAGTTGCTAAGGACTTCGCCGATGGCAACCTTGGAAAATGTTCTTGTGGAGGAAAACACTGTGAAAGAAACCATGATGCAGGCATTTGGAAAATACAGGATTATTACTAAGCTGCATTTTCATCCTTCGTAAGGATAATGAGCATCTGAGAATAGTTAGTAAGCCCTTAATACCTAACAATGAAAAGCAGATAGCCTTGGTGTGGTAGTGTCTGAAAGAGGCTGTCTATACAGTAGTGAAAGGGCAGCCACAATAGAACAGCAGGGCTGTCCAAGCAGGCCTGCTGGGAGGGGCAGGGCCCTGATGGGAAGAACCAGGGATCCTAAACCTGTGGCAGGACATCTGGATGACTGCCCATCATGACTCCACCCCTCCACCCGGCTGGGTGAGCAGAGGTGGCCCACCTCTAGCTCTGGGAAGGGCTGGAGCACTCACAGTCCTGGAAGCTGCTCACAGGCCTCTCGCCAACAGGGCAACCATCTGCCCGCTCTGGAGCTGTCCCCACCTCTTCTCCTGGCTGCCAAGACAATCAGTGAGGGTGTTGTTCAACATCTATAATTTTTAAAATTAAAGAGAAGAACAGAGGAGTGGAGGCTGAGGACAGTTAGCCTAGTGAAAAGCATGAGTCTTTCCTTATTTCCCAGAGCTGAACCAAGTTTTAGATCCAGAAATAACTGACCAAAGAAGCGGCTGGGTTACTAGAAGGAAGGACCCTGCAGTAGCAGTCCAGGTGCGCGTCATGACAGTGTCTCCAGTCTGCCCCTCAAGAGACCCCTAACCACGCGCCCAAGTGGCTGCACACTGCAGGAAAGGCAGTAACCAGGATGAGGGTCTAAGCCTGAAGTCCAGATCACAGTGGGCCATGTGCCCACAGACTCGCCTAACCCCACAGTGATGATTTTCTCAGTCCCTGAATACCTAATGAAGTACATGTACTTGGCAGTTAAGTTAACCTTCCATCAGGCCCTCATTTCTGAAGTAAAAGCTATCATGGTGCAGAAAACCAAATAGAAACGTGGGAAATGGTGCTTTCCNCCAGAGTGATGATTTTCTCAGTCCCTGAATACCTAATGAAGTACATGTACTTGGCAGTTAAGTTAACCTTCCATCAGGCCCTCATTTCTGAAGTAAAAGCTATCATGGTGCAGAAAACCAAATAGAAACATGGGAAATGGTGCTTTCCTCCACCCAGGCCAAAATTGCCAAACAAAAATAATTTCTTATCCCAGGGAAGACAGCAGAGGGCTTAACTTAGCTCTGTTTAATTTGCCAGTCTGACCTCTGCAAACCCTGGGTGTATCTTAGAGAAAGACTCTAGGTTACTGCAGACTCAACCAGTTAGTAGCCCCATCTGTTTTGCCAGGTGTGGTATCACTGCTAGAGGAGACTAGCAGGTCTTCAGTGTAGGGTGTGCAGCCACTGCTTGAAGAGTATACTCTCCATTCTGACTAGAAAAGGGAGTCAAGACCAATTTGTGGCTTCTAGTTTCAGTTCCAGTTATCTATAGTGCTTGGAAGTCATCAATCTTGTCACCACAACAGCAGCAAAGATGGGTAACCTGAAAATCAGTGACTCTTCTTTACTCATTAAAAAACTGAATTTGCAGAGCAAATTCCCACCCTGAAATCTGTATAAATAGACAAATCCAGACAGGCATTGAGATCTGCTTAGCCTAGTATACAAACTGACAGGAACACTTAAATGGTAATTGTGATGCATTACTGGAGGAAGTATAGGCGCATCCATTATGAAAGTTGGAGACTTAACACCCTCCTGTCAGTAACTGATAAATCAAAAAGGCAGAAAAAATCAATAAAGATACTCAATAGCTTATCTGAATAGCACTATCAGTCAACTCAATCTGTTGACATTTATAGAATGTTCCATCCCACTACAGCAGAATACAGATTCTCCTCAAGCTTGGGTGTAACATTCACCAGTGTAAAGCACATTCTAGACACCCTATTAGACTCTGAGCTTCATAAGTTTAGGGTCTGGGTTTGTCAGTCTCACTGTGGAATCCCCAGCACAATGCCTGACACACAGGAAGTGTTTGATGAATATTTTTTGCATAAAGGAATGAATTGTAAAATTGGGAGACAATTCAAGGAATCAGATCATCATGGGAATAGCACCAAGATACAGTCTTAACAAAGAGAAAGCAGACGGAAAATATTTAAGCCTCAAAGGTTAAAACTGCAAACCCACACTGACAAATAACAGAAATCATCCTTTTATTGTAGAAACAACCACTTGATTAATATTCCTAAACCCCTGCTTTCATCATATCACTTCTTTAATAACTTTCAATAGCTCCGGTGTTTTGACTCCTGAACCTAGCATCCTAAGCCTTCTCTAACCAGGACCTTCCCCAGTTATCTTACCTTGCCTCTTATTAATTGCTCAGATATTTTGCTTCAGCTCTTGAATTTATCTATTTCCTATCTACATTTCTTGTATGAGCTTCTAGAGTTTTGGACCATATCTCATTCATATCTCATTAATGTGAAAATAATTTGTGTTCCATTTGTTTATTTGTAAATTAATTTCTTTCAGTATTTCAAGTGCATTTTTCCATTGACTTGGTATTAAAAATGATTAGATTCTATTTACATCTCTAAAAATGTATTAATAAATGATGTAAGTGAAGCATATTATTACAGAAAGCCAAGCTGGGAATCCTTGGAGCAAGGGTCTATGGAGCAAAATTTTGGACTACATCCATCACTCCCTGATTGTCCCTTCAAAAACTCTCATTTTGGAGCATTGGTTTACTTCATAAGGGTTTAATTTTCTATAGAGAACTCAGTCCATTTATCCTCTTCTACTGATAGGGCTTTCATTGATTTTCTTCTGGAGCAAGTTTGTGTTTGGAGGCATATATGTATGTGTGCATGCTCAGTCGTGTCCATCTCTTGCAACCCCATGGACTGCAGCCCGCCAGGCTCCTCTGTCCATGGGATTTTCCAGGCAGGACTACTGGAGTGGGCTGCCATTTCCTCCTCCAGGGGGTCTTCCCAATCCAGGGATCGAACCCGAATCTCCTGCGTCTCCTGCAATCCAGGTGGATGCTTTGCCACTGAGCCACCAGGGAAGCCTGTATTTAGGGGTGGGGGGTTGGAAACCACTTAGGACACCAGTGCTTAAGTTTTGAAGACAAGTAATGGCTGCCTGAGGAACACCACTGACCGTGTTTAACAGAGGTGGTCAGCAAACTGGAGAATTGCCACTTCCAAAGGATTTGTTTCATCATCGCTGCTATTTTTTGGATGCTAGAATTTGTCCTGTTACAGCTGACCTAATTATTTCCATTAATACAATTTGTTTACACTTCTAATAATTACCAGCAAGTATCTAAAGGAAAATCAGTAAGTTTTTAGAGAATGAGCTGAATTTCAGGAGGTGGGTATGAGCTCTAAAATATCTTGCAGTTTTGCTTTGTGGCGATTTAAATCAGCTGCTTCCATTTTTATTTGAATGTTTCTTTTAATAGATTCGGTGACCCAGATCATGACCAGCAAGAGCTGTGTAGAATTCAACTTGGAGATTTTTAAATTTTATGTGTCAGAATATGAGAAATAATGGGAGTTATTGGGAAAGATCAGTTGTTAGTTTAGGAATTAACATTCTAAACCCAATCTGTGTAATGCATTATTGTTCTGGTGCATGGCTAACCCTTTTCTCCTCTATGCTGTTCACCTGTTTGTGGTGATGGGTTGATGTTGTGGTTTCCAGAACTATTCTACTCTGCCATATTTTCACAGTTTCCCTTGATTATCAACTTTACTGCCTTTCTTCTTTTTATTTATTTATTTATGGCTGTACTGAGTCTTCATTGCTGTGTGGGCTTTCCCCTAGCTGCACCAAGTGGGAGCTTCTGTTGTTGTGGAGCATGGGCTCCTGAGGGCCCTGGCTTCAGTAGCTGCAGCACGTGGGCTCAACAGTTGCTGATCCCGGGCTCTCGAGCACAGGCTCAGTAGTTGTGGCACAAAGGCTTAGCTGCTCCATGGCATGTGGGGTCTTCCCAGAGCAGGGATCAAACCCATGTCTCCTGCATTTGCAGGCAGACTCTCTACCACTGAGCCACCAGGAAAACCCTTACTGCCTGTTCTAACACTGTACTTTAGTTACCCTGATAGCAATTGTATGAATACACACATATAGTAATCATTTAGTATGTATTGTCTTTGGAGTCAGATTACCTGGATTCTAGCTCTACCATTTACTAGCTCTGTGCCTTTGGGCAAGTTATTTAAGCTCTATCAGATGCAGTTATCTCAACAGTAAAATGAATATATTAGCTATTTTCATGGCTGTAATAAGGATTAAATAATCTGTGGAAAGCATTTAGCACAGTACATGTATTATTGCTGAAAAGGTACATGTTATAGACTTTTGAAGTCACAGAATGATATGGAATAGAAGGAATTTGCCAAGGAAGAAATTGGTGGTCCTAATATTATTTAAAATGTGAGTGCATTTAAAAATACTGTTTATACTTTCAGAAATCCTTAAAAGTGTTACTTAAACAATTAGAGAAAAAAGGAATCTTGAAAATCAAGTGAAAGACTATGCGCTGAGACTGGAACAAGAGTCAAAGGTTTGTTTCTATTCTATGCTAAGAAATTCCTGTGGAACTGCCTTGATTTTTGGTATGTTATTGAAAGCATACTATATAATTTTCCAGTATACTTACAAAACTATTTTGTATACTATTTTTAAAAAATAGAGACATAACATAGCAGTGGTCTTGCTAGTATTGTAAATCTTCTTTGATACCAGTTTCTTTACTTTTATATCTTTCACATAAGCTTGCCACAGGACCAACAATGAGTGCCGTACGTACCTCGCTGAAATGTCTCAGGTAACTTTTGTTTCTTTACCTTCAGTTTTTAAGAGGTACTATAAATTATGTTTTTTGCTTTTCTAGGTTTTTGTTATTGGTTTGGTTTAGTAGAGAAGCAGCTGTTGGAATTAAAGGAGAAAAAGTACCAAGTTTCTGTATATGGAAGGTGAAAAAGAAAATATGTAACTTTTATAAAAAGGTAAAAATAAGATATATGTTTCCCAAATTAAGATTATATTTTGTGTACTTGTTTCTTTAGTTGTTCCTTTAGTTTGATTTGTAATTACTAGAATTCGAACAAGTAGCTATCACTCCTCTGTCATGAAAGTCAAGGCGTTACTGCTATTGCTAGAAAGTGTGTACTTACAAGCAGCAGGACAGGGAAGTGATCAATGAATTATGAAAGACACTGCACATACTTTCCACAGTTTTTCATTTCCTTTTCCATTTTATTTATGATGTTGTTGGTATATAGAGTTTTTGTTTAGATGTTGTCAGAGCTATCTTTTATTTATGGTTTCTTATGTCATATGTTAAAAGACTGTCTTTGTCTCAGAGTTTCATAACATTCATCACATCTCTTTAGTACTTATATGGCTTAATATTTGATATTTAGATATTTAATCCTTATTAACTATTTTGATATATGTTTTCAGGTTAGGATGCAAATTCAGTTTTCAGTGTGCATCATTTGAATGGAAGTGTCCAAAGAGGGGTAGGATGTATGAATCTAAGAGAAAAAAATAAAAGATCAGGATTGAAGCAATGGATTTAGAACTTATTAGCATATAGATAGTAAATGACCCCATGCGAATGAATCAAATGCATCAGGGAGCATACACAGGGTGAAGAGATAGTCTGAGATACAGCTCTGAAGAGTTTCAGCAGTGATAGTCAGGGAAGAAGAGCCAAAAAGAGGATCAGTGTCCTCAAGACATAGGTACATGAGACACTGAGGTAGAGGACCTTGAGGACTGGTTTTGACATAAAAGTAATCAGCTGACCACTGATTTAGTGTTTCCAGAGGCTCAATGAAGGGACTGGAGGGAAGAGAGTTAGCTTTGGGAATTGGAATCGAGAATGGGATGCACAGAACAACTTGAGAATGAAAGTCAGGGTGAGGGGTAAAGGCAAGTTTGGACTTCTAGTACCAATGAAGGTAAATAGGAAATTGAGACAAAATTATGGTCTCTTAGCATGAAATGGACAGTCGGTCCACCTTTTATAGTCCTGGATGCTTGGCTGGAAGCCCTGCTTCCTCCTGCTGCACCGGCATCCAGGGGCCTTTCCTCAGACCACACACTCTGTCTTCTCAGAATATTCTGTTTCTCCTACATTCCAGTTCTGCCTCCTTCAAGGTGTAGCAAAATGCCCTCTCCTTTATGAGGCTATGATATGATGAGAGGCCACAGACTTTGGAGTCACTGCAAATTGGACTCGAATCTCAGATTTGTACCTACTGTGGTGTGACCTTTGGGGGCCTCAATTTCTTTCCTCCTCTGGAGGAAAAGAAAAGGGAAGTAGTTGGAGTATCCTGCCGGGGATTTGTGAGGGTCTGGAGATATGATGTATATAAAGTGTTGAGTGAAATGCCTGGCACATAATTGGTTCTAAATTCCAATAAACAGTGAGTATTATTTTCCTGTTTTTCTTTCCGATCTCCCTAGCCCCTCCCTCTGTGACAGGGGCATCAGCATTTCTACTTGCCTTAGCCATCCTCCTTTAGCTTTGTTTATCTGAAAAAAAAATCATTTGGGTGGAATAACTCCTACTCTGATTATACAGGATCACTGAACATACAATCAAAGCCTATTTTAACAGCTTCCCAGGAAGATGTTAATCCTGTTTCCCTGTATAAATGTTAATAAGGATTTTTCACTCCAGAGTGAATTGTTAATCTTTATAGTCAAAGATCGTTCTGACTATGTGGATACTATGGTGACTGGAAAGGTCAATGGATGATTTGCCATTCTTTCCATACTGAATACATAAATAATTGATTCTTTAGTAGATAGCTAGAGCTGTTTGCTGAGTCTGCTGTTTATATTTCTGCTGGCTTCACAGTTTTGGCTGAAACTGAGTTTCTACATCTTAGGATTCTTCCAATTTACACGGTATATGGACAGTATGGACATTGGTTTTTAAGAATATACAGGCAATCTAGCCAATATTTTATAGTAACTATATAGTATAAAGCAAAATGAAGTGAAAGTGTTAGTCATTCAGTTGTGTCTGACTCTTTGCAACCCCATGGACTGTAGGTTGCCAGGCTCCTCTGTCATTGGAATTCTCCAGGCAAGAATACTGGAGTGGGTTGCCATTCCCTTCTCCAGGGAATCTTCCTGACCCAGGGATCAAACCCAGGTTGCATTGCAGGCAGGTTCTTTACCATCTGAGCCACCAGAGAGGCCCCCAAAATGCAGTATAACCTGTAAAGATTGTCAATCACTGTATTGTACACCAGTACAATATTGTATAATTTTGATGTACAATATAATATTGTACATCGACTCTACTTCAATTAAAAAAGAAAGAAAGGAGAAAAAAAGATATACAGGCATACCTAGGAGATATTGCAGGTTTGATTCCTGACCATCACAATAAAGTAAAACAAATATTACAATAAAGTGAGTCACATGAATTTTTTGGTTTCTAGTCCATATTAAAAAATTTTTACACTGTAATGTAGTACAACAGCATTATATCTAAAATACTGTATCCATACCTGGTTAGGAAAGAGTTAGTTGAGAATTGACTATTCCTTAGGACTTCCCTGGTGGCTCAGATGGTAAAGTGTTTGTTTACAATGTGGAAGACCCGGGTTCAATCCCTGGGTTGGGAAGATCCCCTGGAGAAGGAAATGGGAATCCACTCGAGTACTATTGCCTGGAAAATCCCATTGACAGAGGAGCCTGATAGACTACAGTCCATGGGGTCGCAAAGAGTCGGATACGACTGAGTGACTTTACTTTCACACTTTAACTTATCTCTGAAAGCAATCAAGAAATAAGAGGATAAATGCTCAACTATTTGTATTTCAGATCTCTGGCTCCTACCAAGTTTCTCAAAGGAAACAGATGGATCAACTGCATAAAATGAAAGAGAATCTAGTGAAAACGTAGGTCTAGATCTTTCCTTTCTAATTAATTACATTCAAATGTGAATGGTACTCACAAAACAGGTGTCCATTATATTTTGGAAACTTAACTTTTATAGCAACAATGTAAAATAGCAGATGGTAAGATAACTTAGAGAAGTTTGTATTCTCCATTTACTATTTATATATATCTGGTAGGTTCCAGGAATATTGTTCATGCTCAAACATGATATTATTTTCTAAGCTAAAATGATACCGTTTCCAAGTAGAGCTTAGAACTGCACCATTAACAACAAATCCAACTAAATGATCTGCCTTAGCCTTTTAGTTGTACTGCTGTGGGTGAGAATCCCTTAGATGAAATGGAGTAGCCCTCATAGTCAACAAAAGAGTCCGAAATGCAGTACTTGGATGCAATCTCAAAAATGACAGAATGACCTCTGTTCATTTCCAAGGCAAACCATTCAGTATCATGGTAATCCAAGTCTATGCCCTGACTAGTAATGCTGAAGAAGCTGAAGTTGAACGGTTTTATGAAGACCTACAAGACCTTTTAGAACTAACACCCACTAGACCATTCAGGTATGACCTAAATAAAATCCCTTACTATTATATAGGGAAAGTGGGAAATAGATTTAAGGGACTAGATCTGATAGAGTGACTGATGAACTATGGATGGAGGTTCGTGACATTGTATGGGAGACAGGGATCAAGACCATCCTCAAGAAAAAGAAATGCAAAAAAGCAAAATGGCTGTTTGAGGAGGCCTTAAAAATAGCTGTGAAAAGAAGAGAAGAGAAAAACAAAGGAGAAAAGGAAAGATATACCCATTTGAATGCAGAGTTCCAAAGAATAGCAAGGAGAGATAAGAAAGCCTTCCTCAGTGATCAATGCAAAGAAATAGAGGAAAACAATAGAATGGGAAAGACTAGAGATCTCTTCAAGAAAATTAGAGATACCAAGGGAACATTTCATGCAAGGATGGGCTCGATAAAGGACAGAAATGGTATGGACCTAACAGAAGCAGAAGATATTAAGAAGAGGTGGCAAGAATACACAGAAGAACTGTACAAAAAAGATCTTCACGACCCAGATAATCATGATGATGTGATCACTCATCTAGAGCCAGACATCTTGGAATGTGAAGTCAAGTGGGCCTTAGAAAGCATCACTACGAACAAAGCTAGTGGAGGTGATGGAATTCCAGTTGAGCTGTTTCAAATCCTGAAAGATGATGCTGTGAAAGTGCTGCACTCAATATGCCAGCAAATTTGGAAAACTCAGCAGTGGCCACAGGACTGGAAAAGGTCAGTTTTCATTCCAATTCCAAAGAAAGGCAATGCAAAAGAATGCTCCAATTACCGCACAATTGCACTCATCTCACATGCTAGTAAAGTAATGCTCAAAATCCTCCAAGCCAGGCTTCAGCAATACGTGAACCGTGAACTCCCTGATGTTCAAGCTGGCTTTAGAAAAGGCAGAGGAACCAGAGATCAAATTGCCAACATCCGCTGGATCATGGAAAAAGCAAGAGA
>SJYT01001413.1:68341-84715 GCA_006410635.1 Cephalophus harveyi | reverse complement strand
TGTGAATAAAAATAATTTAGGATGAATAAAGAACAGGAATATTTTAGGAGTTTAGCAGGTTATATCTACACATGCTTTTCTCTGGTCCAGTACTAAGTACAGAATTACTCAGGCAATTCTTGTCTTCTATAACCTTATCTCATGCAGATAATATATTCATATATAACTTAACAGTATTAAAATTATAAGCAAAGATATAAATTATCTATAGATCAGAATTCTTTTCAAACACAGGCACTCAAATGCACGTAGTTTCTTTGGTGGAAATTCATAGAATAGCAACGTTCTGTTCAGTATTTGGCTAGATGGATAAGAATGTATTTATTCTTCCTTGAGTAATCATAAATACTTGAAGTGTACAAGATAATGAATAATCAATGGAAATACAATGGAGTTAAAGCATTTAAGTAAATTGCGGAAAAGGACTTCCTTCTGAAAAATGCTGTACTTCTGTGTTGAGAGGACCCCAAGACAACTCCTGTGTTCAGTGGTTCACTAGAACGACTCACAGGACTCAGCATCTATTTGTGCACACAGCTAAGATTTATTACAGTAAAAGGATACAAGCAAAACCATCAAAAGAAAGAGGTGTGTGAGATGAAGTTTGGAGGGAACCAGTCACAAGCTTCTAAAAGTTCCCCCAGTGAAGTTTCGCAGAAACTTAGTTCTTCCAACAATGAGCTGTGAAGGTTGATTCCAGGGGCCCACATTAGATATTTAGTGCCCATATATTTGCTGGCCATTTGTATATCTTTTTTGGAGAAATTGCTATTCAAGTCCTTTGCCCATTTTAAAAAGCTTGTTTGTGTTATTTTTGTTGTATTATAATAGTTCTTTATATTTCTGGTTATTGGACCTAATCAGATAAATGATTTGCAGATATTTTCTCCTATTTATTGTTTTTTTCCCTTTCTTGATGATGTTCTTTGAAGAATACAGTTTTGATTTTGATTAAGTCCAATTGATACTGGCTTCCTAGGATTTATTTTCTCAGTTGCTTGTGTTTCAGGTATCATATCTAATAAATCATTGCCTAATCTGAGAACGTACGAATTTATACATATTTTCATCTAAGAGTTTTATAGTGTTAGCTCTTTTTCAATCCATTTGAGTTAATATTTGTATAGGATGTGAAATATATCTAATTTTAGTCTTTTGCATGTGTCTAATCAATTATTCTAGCATCACTTGCTGAAAAGACTATCCTTACTGAGTTGATTGCCTTGGCATCCTTTTAAAAATTAGCCATAAACATATAAATTTATTTCTAGGCTCTCAGATCTATTCCACTGATCTGTAAGTCTGTCCCTATGCCAGTACCATTCTGTCTTGATGACTATAACTTTTCATAAAGTTTTGAAATCAGTGAGTGAGTCCTTTAACTTTAATCTTCTTTTTCAAGATTGTTTTGGTTGTTCAGAGTCCCTTTATTTTCCATATACATTTTAGGATTAGTTTGTCAGTTTCATCATAGGAATTTCACCACAGAGCTGAGGAAAGAGTGGAGTAGGGCAAGTTAAATAGCTACAGAGTTCAGTATTATTACTGGATTTTGTCATGGGGTGTGTGTGTGTGGGTGTGTATGTATTCTCCAGGATTGCTGCAAGCCTTTGTTTAATTTCTAGAGTTCTAAAAACTTACTTCTGAACATTTTTTTTTTTTTGTAAATTGTCTCATTTTTTTAAGGAGGAAATTATTTTTGGGGGGTCCCTATTCTGTCATTTTAGCTGACATCACTCCCTGAGTAAAATATTTTTAAGCACCTGCAGGGAATTAAAGGTGGCTCTTACTTTATCAAGTGAGCACATGGGGAAGTTGTCCTTGTAAAGACATATAAGTCAATGAGGGAAAGACAGTCTTGTAGAAATCCAAGAACAGGAATTCCAATATAACTGGATCCACAGATACTAGAAGTTGAATTCAGAGAAGCCTTAAAGACCTCAGCAGATATTCATGGATCATCACTTTAGTGGTTTGCCATATTGGATAGTAATTAAAGGCACAGACTTTGAACTTTGACTTCATGGATTCAAATTCCAGATCTACTTACTTACTATGTAACCTGTTTCTGTCTTCTGTCAGAGCTAACAGAGCTAATGATACTATCTGTATCATAGAGATTTTGTGAAGTTGATAATGGGTAAATAAATAAATAAAATTTAGAACAGTCCCTGACTCAGATTATGAGCTCTAAGAAAGTTGCTATTATTATTTGTAGTATAATAGGTCACTAGTTTATTCTCTGCTTCATTTTTCTTCTCATTACCAACTGCCAATTTTACTTTCTACACTTTTACATTACAGACTCTGGTATATATCATAGTTTCAATTTTATTGTAATTTTAGGTCATGCATCTTTGGTTTACTCATGGATTCTTATTTCCATCTTGTCCATGCTCTACCTCATGGATTGTATTTTCTTAGCTTTAACTCACATTTCCAGAGACAAGCATCAGATTGGTCCGTCTCATCCCTCTTTGGACAAAACTTTCCACATTAGGCTACCTCATGGGCTACTTCTAGGCCTTTGGATTATTTGCCCTTGAGGGAGTTGTCTCTGTAACTTGATAAGATGATATGATATGCTGTAACATATGGCTGTTTAGGATTATAAAGTAAACAGAAAATCTGCATAGAGAGATTTCTCTGTGAAGGACTGTGGGCTGGGGGAACTAGGAGAACTAGGTAGTTCTCCCCATGTGACATATTAGTGTTTTTGTTGCACACAATGGTAACTGAAAAATCATGATTAATGCTTATCTTATTTCAGGGTAAGATGTAATTCAGTGAATCAGAAGACAATGAATGCCATGAGGAGACCAGTAAAAAAGATTTCAAGATCAAGCCGTCTTTCAAAACTCAATCTGTGATTCCTGAACTGGATAGTTTATATTTCTTCCCTTTTTTCATTTTAATATTTAACTTGTGAAGTTAATGTTTCCCATACTTTTCAGGGAATGAAATAGATAAGAAAGAGCTATCAATCTTATCTTTAGCTTTTCTTCTAGAAGTTTGTTCTTTTGTCTGTATGAAAGTAATTTTCTCAAGTGACCATAAACCATCTAATAGCATTCTTATGATTTTTAAAATATCCTAGTAAGCCTTAAGGTTGGCATCATTACACTTGCTTTTAATGATATACTCATGATCTGTTCTGATAGTAACATTGCTATTTTATTTGGATTCTAGTTAGCTGTTAGCTAAAAATGTGAGTTCATCAGAACTTTTTTGCTATTTTAGGCTATATCATGTTCAGCTTTTTAAAACTCAAGGTTTAAACAAAGCTGGAAATCAAATACATTATAAACTTTAACTTGAACTATCATGGTGTTGTGGAAATAGCCTTCAATCAGGAATCAGCTCGGGTATAGTTCCCACCCTGCTGTGAACTTAAGAGATCTGGGGCAGATTCTTACACCTCATCTTCATTTCCCACATCTGTAACTGAAGCAAACTATACAATTTCTAAGGTTTCTTATAATTCTAGAAAGCCAATACTTACTCAACTGCAAGATCCTGCCACTTAATGCATGGCAGTTTAAGTCATTCTATGATGTGTATTAATTTATGGGGATGGCCTAGTTCTTTGGGCCATACTTTGGCCAAGTGTTCATAATACTCAAGTCTAGAGTGGAAATAGAACAGGGTATGAGAAGTGTTCTTTTAAGGCATTAAAAAAATTTATGAATTCTCTTATTTATATATAGATTGCTTTCTTACTGTCACCTGTGTCTGGAAGATACATATGATTTATTCCCCCTGCTTAATAAGTTAAATTATTGGATTTTATAGAAATCACTCAGAGGTAAGTATAGTTTCTGGTATTCTTACGTTATATCTGGTACCAAAACCTAAATTATATTCAGTATCACCAATAATGGATGCCAAATGCTTTTCTCTAACTATTTATAGATATTCACTTTCTTTAAATTAGAATACATATATTTCATATAGACAAATAATTATTCTGTGTGACTTTAAAAAGTAATGCAGGGAAACATAAAGTAACTTCCTGTAAATTATTCCAAATAGAAACCATTTGGAAATATTTTCACCCATGTTTAAGCTAGCTACAGATATATCAGGTACCATGACTCATTTTATTAAATAATTACTAGAATCTCTTTTTTTTAATGGAAGGGAAAAACAAATCGAGAAAAAGTTATACTTAATTCTGAGCTCTGAAGATAATTTGTCAGTGTGAAGCTTTATACAAAGTTGCAATTATTTACTGAAATAATCAGTATAAAATTTATACTTTAGGGTCTTTATTTAATATTGAAGTATGTATTAATATCAGTATTGATTTTTTTTGAAGCGTTCACAATTCCTGAAGCAAAATATCAGTAAACAATGTTTATTTCAAAAATTTTAGCACCTGTAAATGTATTACAAAATGTTAAAAAGTACCATTTATAAAAAAAAATGTTGCTGTAGTTAAAAAGACAGATATAATGAGTAATAATGAGGATGTGGAGAAACTGGAACCCTCACACACTGGCCAAGTGTTCATAGTACTCAAGTCTAGTGTGGAAATAGAACAAGAGTATGAGAAGCGTTCTTTTAAGGCATTAAAAAAATTTACATCCCCTTGTGGGGATGTAAAACTGCACCACTGCTCTGAAAACAGTCTGTCAGTTCCTCAGAAGATTAAACATAGAGTTACCATGTCACCCAGCATTTCTACTCCTCTGGATACACCCCAGAGAAATGAAAACCAAGGTGCACATACAAATGTGTACACAAGTATTTATAGCACTATTCTACATAATAAATATCCATCAGCTGATGAATGATTAAATAGATTCTGGTATATCCAAAGAATGGAATAGTATTCAGCAGTAAAAGGAATGAAGTACAACATGGATGGACTTTGAAAACATTATCCTAAGTGAACAAAGCCAGTCACGAGAGATCAGGTATTATATAATTCCATTTATATGAAATGTCCAGAATAGACAAATCTGTATGGACAGAGAGTAGATTAATATAGTTGCTGAAGGCTGATGGGGCTTCAGCATCAGCTGAAGGGGAGGGTGGGTAATGGAGAAGAATTGCTAATGTGTATAGGGTTTCTTTGGGGGCTGATGCAGATGTTCTAAAATTAATCATGGTGATGGTTGGACAACTTCATGAATGAACTAAAAAATACTGAAAGCACTTTACATGGGTGAATTGCATGTAGTGTTATTTATACCTTAATAAAACTATTATTAAAAAACATATTAAACATATGTTAACCTTCTAATATAAATTGCAGATGAATTTTAATAGGATTTTATTTGATCTTAGAAAATATGATCTTAAACATTAAAATGCATTGTCATTAGTGCCATTGCTGAGTCAAGAGTATATTTTTACCATAATTTTTGAATGAAGAAGCTCTTTCAGATACTACACTAGTCAGAAGGACAATGAAGCTTATATACTACTTCTCAGTATTTCCTTGACTTCTTTTGAATAATCCTATCTTGTTTGATAACCTTGTAGAAATATTAATAAAGCATCTTTTGACATTTGACTAGGGTTAGGTTTTTTCCCCCTAATTTATAGAGAGCTATATAGGTTTTGTTTCAAAGACATTTTCTAGTTTTCATCATCTTCGTTAGTTTTATTATGTATAGCTGGAAATTCCAATGTGAAGTTACCTATATCAATTTTAGTACTGTGATGGTCATAATCCACTGCACAAGACATTATTTTGGACTAAGAATTATGTCTTGCAACAGAAGCTTAACACTTTTTGCTTTGTGTACCAAGTGAGGGCCTGTCTAGACCGTATATAACATGTCATTTCTTGGATAAATTGAGTAACTGAATACAGTTATTTCAATGTGTAAATAATATAGATTTTTTATTTTCAAATAGCAGAATAATAGACTTGTGACAACAAAGATACTGCGATTTTGGCATTTAAAGAGAGTAAGCATACCAGAATACTAAAAGCTGCTATTAAAATCACTGTGTGATTGAGATATGAAAGTTTCTTTAAAATATAGTATAGGACTTCCCATGGCTCAGACAGTAAAGACCTGCTTGCAGTGCAAGACACCTGAGTATAATCTTTGGGTCAAGAAGATCCCTTGGAGAAAGGAATGGCTACCCATTGCAGTACTCTTGCCTGGAGAATTCCGTGGCCAGAGAAACCTGGAGGGCTACAGTCCATGGGGTTGCAAAGAGTTGGACACAGCTGAGTGACTAACATTTAAATAATAAAGGTGTATTTAAATGCAAGATCATACCATTTTGACAGTAGAACACTAGTTTTAAAACAAGTTAACATATTAATCCAACTTATGAATTAGAAAAAAATCATGACTTTATAGAGCATCCTTTTAACTTTGTAAAGCAATTTCATGTTTCTGTATCAGTTACAGAGAGTGTGTTACTATTCAGAGAGCTACCCAACAGTGAGTTTATTATCATCATTGAAATTGTTCATGCAGTGGCTAGGTGTCCCTTTGTCAGGGATGTTACAGAAAGGACTCTGCAGTTGGGTGAATTTGATGACTGCCAGTATTGCCTGGCAAATCCCATGGACGGAGGAGCCTAGAAGGCTGCAGTCCTTGGGGTCGCTAAGAGTCGGACACGTCTGAGCGACTTCTTGTTCACTTTTCACTTTCATGCATTGGAGAAGGAAATGGCAACCCACTCCAGTGTTCTTGCCTGGAGAATCCCAGGGACGGGGGAGCCTGGTGGGCTGCCGTCTCTGGGGTCGCGCAGAGTCGGACACGACTGAAGCGACTTAGCAGCAGCAGCAGCAGCAGTATCCCTTCTGCTACTAAGATACTCTGATTCCCTGTCCATTCAGTCCGTTCAGTTCAGTTCAGTTCAGTCGCCTGGTCGTGTCCGACTCTTTGCAACTCCCTGGACTGCAGCTTGCCAGGCTTCTCTGTCCATCACCAACTCCTGGAGCTTACTCAGACTCATTTCCATCAAATCGGTGATGCCATTCAACCATCTCATCCTCTGTCATCTCCTTTTCCTCCTGCCTTCAGTCTTGCCCAGCATCAGGGTCTTTTTCCATTGAGTTAGTTCTTCACATCAGGCTGCCAAAGTATTGGAGTTTCAGCATTAGCATCAGTTCTTCCAATGAATATTCAGGAGTGATTTCCTTTAGGATGGGCTCCTTGCAGTCCAAGGGACTCTCAAGAGTCTTTTCCAACACCACAGTTCAAAAGCATCAATTCTTTGACGCTCAGCTTTCTTTATAGTCCAACTCTCACATCCATACACGACTACTGGAAAAATCATAGCTTTGACCAGATGGACCTTTGTTGGCAAAGTAATGTCTCTGCTAATTTTAATATGCTGTGTAGATTGATCATAGCTTTTCTTCCAAGGAGCAAGCATCTTTTAATTTCATGGCTGCAGGCACCTTCTGCAGTGATGTGGAGCCCAAAAAAATAGTCTGTCACTGTTCCCATTGTTTCCCCATCTATTTGCCATGAAGTGATGGAACTGGAAGCCATGATCTTAGTTTCCTGAATGTTGAGTTTTAAGTCAACTTTTTCACTCTCCTCTTTCATTTTAATCAAGAGTCTCTTTAGTTCTTCTTCACTTTCTGCCATAAGGGTGATGTCATCTGCATATCTGAGGTTATTGATATTTCTCCTGGCCATATTGATTTCAGCTTGTGCTTCATGCAGCTTGGCATTTCTCATGATGTACTCTGCATAGAAGTTAAATAAGCAAGGTGACAATATACAGCCTTGACCTACTCCTTCCCCGATTTGGAACCAGTCTGTTGTTCCATATCCAGTTCTAACTGTTGCTTCTTGACCTGCATATAGATTTCTCAGGAGGCAGGTCAGGTGGCCTGGTATTCCCATCTCTTTCAGAATTTTCCACAGTTTATTGTGATCTACACAGTCAAAGGCTTTGGTGTAGTCAATAAAGCAGAAATAGATGTTTTTCTGGTATTCTCTTGCTTTTTCAATGATCCAGTGGATGTTGGCAGTTTGATTTCTGGTTCCTCTGGCCTTTCTAAATCCAGCTTGAACATCTTGAAGTTCACAGTTCATTTTCTGTTGAAGCCTGGTTTGGAGAATTGTCAGCATTACTTTGCTAGCATGTGAGATGAGTGCAATTGTGTGGTAGTTTGAGCACTCTTTGGCATTGCCTTTCTTTGGGATTGGAATGAAAACTGACCTTTTCCAGTTCTGTGGCCACTGCTGAGTTTTCCAACTGCATATTGAGTGCAGCACTTTAACAACATCATCTTTTAGGCTTTGAAAGAGCTCAGCTGTAATTCCATCACCTCCACTAACTTTGTTGGTAGAAATGCTTCTTAAGGTCCACTTGACTTCACACTCCAGGATGTCTGGCTCTAGGTGAGTGATCACACCATCATGGTTATCTGGTTCATTAAGATCTTTTTTGTATAGTTCTTTTGTATATTCTTGCCATTTCTTCTTAATATCTTCTGCTTCTGTTAGGTCCATACCATTTCTGCCCTTTATTGAGTCCATCTTTGCATGAAATATTCCCTTGGTATCTCTAATTTTCTTGAAGAGATTTATAGTCTTTCCCATTCTATTGTTTTTATCTATTTCTTTGCATCCCTGTCCATTATCAGACCCAAAAATGGCTTCTGAAAATATATGTTAATTGTGTCTTATAGGCTGTGTATCTGTAGACTGTAAATATGGACTTTCAAAAATGTTGTTGCTTTACCAGTAGCCAAAACTAGCAAAATTAGGAGTAATATTATTATTATCCATTCATTAAATGTAAACTAAAATTAGATACCGTTTTTCATCTATGAAATAAACAGTGATTTTCAAAAAGACAATTTTCAGTGCTAATAGAGCTGAAGTTAAGAAGTTCTTAACTTCCCTGGTGGCTCAGAGTTTAAAGTGTCTGCCTGCAATGCGGGAGACCTGGATTTGATCCCTGGGTCGGGAAGATTCCCTGGAGAAGGAAATGGCAACCCACTCTAGTATTCTTGCCTGGAGAATCCCATGGACGGAAGAGCTTGGTGGGCTACAGTCCATGGGGTTGCAAAGAGTCGGACATGACTGAGCGACTTCACTTTTCTTTTCCTTTAAGAAGTTCTAATACACTGCAGTTGGGAATATAAATTCATATAATTCTTTTGAAAGACAATGTTATATTGACTTAATGTTTGTACTTCTAGTAATCAAGTCTAATGAAAGACCCTGCACATAGAAAATATGCAAGGACAATTACTGTAACAGTATTATTTGTCATATCAAAAAATGCACAATTAAAGGGAAATGCATAAGCGGACTGTGCTTCTTGCACATGGTTAAATATTCTGCATTGGTTAGTATTTGCTATCTTATATTAAAATTATTTCTTCTCATGTATCTCCTTTCTGACATACTTCAGTGTACTTTATCTCCAGCACTTTATTTTTTTTTATTTTTTTTTTAATTTTTACTTTATTTTTCTTTACAATACCATATTGGTTTTGCCATACATTGACATGAATCCACCATGGGTGTATATGAGCTCCCAATCCTGAATCCCTCTCCCACATCCCACCCCATTTCCTCTCTCTGGATCATCCCCGTGTACCAGCCCCGAGCATCCTGTATCTTATATCGAACATAGGCTGGTGCTTCATTCTTACATGNTATGACAGGCACACAATACATTTTGTTTGATTTCAATGGAGTTTGCAAAACAGATCATGGGAGGACTTAACGTTAGAAAGTTAACATAGTGATGCAAGGTCATACATAAAATATGATTTTAATTATTGGAAAATATAGGAGAGACTACAAAAATGGGGCTTTAGTCTACTGAAAGTGCCAAAAATGTGTTCTGTTACACAAATTTACTGTCCAGCTCTACAGAGGAAGATGAGATAGGCTCCAAGTGATGATTCAGAAATAGGTGAAGAGGGAGAGTGCCTTGTGGAGTACTAGAAGGGAGCATGTTTTAACAATCTGTTTAACTTAGGAAAGTTTACATAACTTTCCTGTCTTAAGTGTCTTCTCTGCAGAATGAAGATGGAACTAATTGATTTCACAAGAAAAATTGCTAAATTGGACAGGATGCTGGGGGAAAACTGCCCATAAACTAGGACTATCACAGTCACCTTACTTATTATCCCAGAATCTCTAAAACTTCCTTGTATCATTTCCCTGTGTCCTTCATTTTCCAACTTCCTATTCTTGGGTCAGTTATTTTACATTTTCAACCTTTGGGACATTTATTTCCATATTTTTAAATATGTGCAAACTGTTCTCTTGATTAAGTTTTAAAACATTATCGATTGACTTTCTTATTATAGTACATAAGAATTTTTTTTCTCTTTTTATCCTTTTGCTACTCCACAATATAAAAATCACAATTTTGGTTAAATCTTGGAAAAAAAAAAAAAAAAGAACTAATGGATTTCAAAGGTACCTTTATGAGTATGTGATAGGGAAGAGGAGGGGGGAAACCTTTTTTATTTGAGACAATTCTGATATCTTAATGTGGTAAAAGTACTAAAATCATGTTGCAGATCCATTTCTCTTACCTTGCTAGCTCTCATTTGATTATAGGGTACATGGAAAGTAAATCTTTCTGTGAGTGAGTGACTATGTGAAATTACTGAGATTTGGATTTTACTTGTTCAAGCAGCCTGTGCTCACTAATATAGTATCAAACAATATTTTTAGTAAAGCTTACAAGTCTTTGGATATTGTTTTCAGCAGATAATGATATCTTTCTTTGAAACTACTTAAGATAAATTCAGCCTTTTATTGACAGTGATGGCCCCTGGCCTTCCTCCATCATTGAGTTGGATTCTAGAATTTCAGTTGGTATTTTTAAAGCGATTCTAACTCAGTGTATTTTCTAGTCCACTGAACAGACCAAAATAATTTTCTTTCCTTTTTTTCACTAAACAGAATCTCTTGCTCTTTCATCCATTGGTTTCTAGGATACCACTCTTTAAGTGAAAGTTGCTTAGTTGTATCTGACACTTTGTGACCCCATGGACTATACAGTCCATGGAATACTTCAGGCCAGAATATTAGAGTGGGTATCCTTTCCCTTCTCCAGGAGATCTTCCCAACCCAGGGATCAAACCCAGGTCTCCCGCATTGCAGGCAGATTCTTTACCAGCTGAGCCACAAGGGAGGCTCTTTAAAGCCTTGTGCAAGTACCAAATACAGGTTGGACCCAAACAACCGTGGAATATACCAATCTTTGTCTGAGGGGAACGCCTAAGCACTTGCACTCAGAAAAGAAGACCGCACACCATCTCTGATCCATAACATTTATGGAACATTCCATTTATGGAATCCTATTAATGGGGTAGGTTCCTGGATCAGGCTGTGATTCCACTTCCTGATAGGAGTATCCTTGTTTATTTTTCTCAATGGCCTCTAACTCTACTCCCTGGAAGATTCTTCCCTTTCAATCTTCTTGTTCATATTTGAAGTGGGCTTTGGGGGATAGACCCCACTTTGGAGATGCACAGCTTTTAGAGCTCATTTTCTGTTAGAACAAACTTGGGTTCCCATAGACAGTGGCTTCTTAGTTCAAGTAGTCAAAAGCCTTTTAGTCCACGTTTATGGTTTCTTGGATAATATAGCTCTATTAAAATAGTAGTCAATTCCATGTATAATAATGACAGTTTTAGAGCAAGATTTGTTTCGTTGGCCTGTATCTCTCTATCTACCAAATGGCAGCTACCTTGCGTCTATGGTTGGGCATAATTTAATACCCACAGTCTAGTCTTTGCCACAGGCTGTCCTGGTGGCCTCTTGTTGCACACAACCCTTCTAGGTCTTATTTCTTGTTTTTTAGATCTAAAAGTAGTTGGCCTTTCCAACTCTTTCATGCCCCCAAATTTCTGGGCTCTCCTTGAGACACTGTCTATACCCTGTTCCTTGCAAACTGGCTGATGGTATCCCAAGCTCATTTTTTCCGTCTGCCTGGTCAAAGGCAGCCAGTAACATCAGGCATGCATCATTATTAGTTTTCCCACCTCTTTTCCTTCACCCACAGCTTTGGAAAGCACTTAATCTGCTGTGTATAATAGGGGTCCCCAGACTTGGTGTCCCTCCCTCCCACTGCAGACCTGCTAAGTTAATGCCATGCCAGTTGTTTTAGTATTAATATTTTGTTAATACAGCACTTAATTTCAAGTTATCAATATCTGCATTATGACTATAAGAAACAACTCTAGACCTCAGGGGCTTCACACAGAGGCTTATTTTTCTCTCAGTACAATCCATTCAGGTTTCAGCAGTTTTAAAAAAAAAAAAGGATAAATAATATTTATATCTTGAAAGACAAAGGAGACCAGGAATGGGAGAGGCACTTCAGAGACTTCAGAATTATTGAGTGTCTGTTAGGTTGGGTGGTAGGTGCACATACACTCATATATTTTATGTTGTACATCTATTACATACATATATGTATGAAATTTTTCATAATAAATAAAAATTTCTCCAGTTGACTTTAACTCATGTTAGTATACATGTAAGTATTTACAAGGAAAGTGTGAACATCATTTTTTTCTCGTTCACCTCATCAGCCACCTTCACAATACCAGAGACTTCTTTAAGATTGTCTAGTATGTTTGTGATGTAGAAATTCCACAGGACTTTAAGTCCGCAGTCTTTGTGGCTTAAAGGAGGCTGTGTGGCTTTGTAACTGCTGATCTCCTCAGGCAGTAAAGCCATAATCAATGACTCCAGGGAAGCTGCTTTTAATGATTCTGCTGTGTGGCTACCTGGAGGGACGCCCTCAGAACTATCACTGTGGCAGTGCCTAGCCTCACTCTGGACCTTGAGTGACACAGCCCCCCTCATCCATGGTTAAGAGTATCACTTTGGTTTAGCTCCACATTTCCTAGTAAAGACTCGTTCCATAAAACTAAACTCTGTTGTTGAAAGTATACTGGTATACTGGACGATGAGAAAACTGTCACATCTTAGTGTTATCGGCTGCAAGCCATCATTAAAAGTTGATACTATTCTTTGACCTTCATCACTGCCTAAGGGCAATAGTTCCTATTTCACTGGGGAAAACATATTTACTGATCACCCTCTATATGCTGCATGCTAGAATACCAAGTGTAGTAAAGAAATCTCTGTGAATAACTATTCACAATAAAGTCAAAATGTGTTATTTTATATGTATAACTGGACCACTTTGCTGTACACCTGAAACTAACACGTTGTTAAACAACTCAACACCAATATAAAATTTAAATTAAAAGTTATTTTAAAGTTACTTTGTATTATAAAGATTTTTTTTTGTTTTTTTTTTCCTCTAGCATTTCAGTGGCTTACGCAAATACCAAGGCTTTTTAAAATTGATTTTTATTGGAGTATAGTCGATTTACAGTATTGTGTTAGTTTCTGTTGTAAGCAAATCAAGTGAATCAGTTATACGTTTACAGTTATTCCTTTGCAGATAACCATTATTTCCTTTGTTCTAAAAGATTATTTTTTATCATACTATTTAAAGGAATGTTATTTTAAAGCATATACTATTACAGTTGAAATTTAAGCAAAATTAGGAAAAGAAAAAAATGAACTGTTTTGCACCCAAACAAAACAAATCTCTGCCTTATCATGCTACTTACAATGAATTCTAATTGTTGAAGCAGAGATGTCAGACAGGGTTGGGAATACCTTGGGAATTTTCCTGTTGTCTTCCCAAATTAACCACCAAAGGGAAGTTTGAGTCAGAGAGTAGCATGGCAGAGCCCCCAAGCCAGGATGAATGAGAATGTTCAGGGGTAAGTGTACTAATAAACTTTACACTATGCAGTTGTCAGAGATGAGCCTTCAGGTTGGGAGAACCAGGTGAGCTAAACAAAGGAGGCATGGGAACAGAAAGGGTCCTAGCCTCTTTGACATAGGGATAACAGGGAGAGTTTTTAGGCTGAAATCAGAACCAAGGGATAAATGAGTCAGCTGGGGAGGGTCAGAAGAGATATCCAGCATGATGTCTAAATCAATGAACTTGGTTCACAGTGGTCGCTGGCCAACTTTGCTCTGTCCTTTGAAGGTGGCTCCGGGCTTCTCTAGGCTTCAGGTGATTCATCCCTTCTGCACTGTAGTCTCAAGAAAGAGGCCACTTTGTCTGGTTGTGGGGATCCTATGCTGGGGAGAATCCCAAGACACTGACAAGGAATCCTGTTCCCTTTTCTAGTTTAATCTAGTTGACTTGATTAAAAGCTCAATCTTGAAAGCCAGATAGGGGCAAGAGAATGTGTGCCCTACTGCCTCACTGAGGAATGAGAAGTTAATTTGATAAGCAGAGGAGCCTTGCACACTTTAAATGAGGAAGGAATGAGATTAAAACTGACCTATCCACATTTCCTGTGCCACCACCAACACAACTGATACCAGTCCAACTTTGAGATACCAAGCTTGTCATTTTGGTGCCTGCAATATTTTTTTCCTTTCCTCTAAACCTTGTCTTTTTCTTTCCATGATGAAATGAGTGGCATTATGAAATAAAGGACAGGTTGTAGACTTGGAGGCAGAAAGACCGGAGTCTAAGTCAGTGTATACCAATCAACTACTGAAATGACTTTCATTCATTCATTCACATATTTAGTGCCTGCTGTGAGCCAGGCATTTTTCTAGACCAAGGTGATAATAGTGAATGATACAAATTTCCTCTTCCAGAGGGGAGAAAAACAAGTAAAAACATATATATGCTGTATAACATTATAAAAATTTTATAAAGAAAAATGGAGGGGTTAGATTCTAACTGGAGTATCCACAGAGATGGCATTGTAACAGAAATCTACATGAAATGGAGAAACCTGGGGAAGAGCATTCCAAGCAGAAGGATGACAAGGGCAAAATATTCTAGCTTTGCACTTACCTGGTATTTTAGGAAGAAGAAGTCATGAGAGGTCCTAGGAATGGTAAGAGATAAAGTTGATGGAGTCAGATGATATAAAGCCTTGTTAGACCTGGAAAATAATTAAATTTTTTTTTTCTGACAGAAGGGTTTTGAGAAAGAGTTAATACTCTGACTTTTATTTTAAAAGATTATTCTAGCTATTCTATGATGAACTAACTGCCTGAAAGGAGATGGGGGAAAATGGCAAAAGTGGAAGCAAAGGTCACCTTCCTTAGTTACCAGTATAAAAATATCCTTGTTTACAATTCTATAATGGAACTTAACAGTCAAGTTATGGTACACTCTTGGATTCAATGTTCCAAAATATTGCAGGCACAGTGTTTAAAAGTATATGTATTTTAAAGTGAATTTAGTGCATCTTGAAAGGAAAGTTATGACCAACCTAGATAGCATATTCAAAAGCAGAAACATTACTTTGTCAACAAAGGTCTGTCTAGTCAAGGCTATGGTTTTTCCAGTAGTCATGTATGGATGTGAGAGTGGGACTGTCAAGAAAGCTGAGTGCTGAAGAATTGATGCTTTTGAACTGTGGTGTTGGAGAAGACTCTTGAGAATCCCTTGGACTGCAAGGAGATCCAACCAGTCCATTCTGAAGGAGATCAGTCCTGGGTGTTCTTTGGAAGGAATGATGCTGAAGCTGAAACTCCAGTACTTTGGCCACTGCATGCGAAGAGTTGACTCATTGGAAAAGAGTCTGATGCTGGGAGGGATTGGGGTCAGGAGGAGAAGGGGATGACAGAGGATGAGATGGCTGGATGGCATCACCAACTTGATGGATGTGAGTTTCAGTGAACTCCGGGAGTTGGTGATGGACAGGGAGGCCTGGTGTGCTGCGATTCATGGGGTCGCAAAGAGTCAGACACGACTGAGCGACTGAACTGAACTGAAGTATATAAAATATTAGTAAAAATGATTGAAAAGTCTCTGGCTTTCAATCCCTGTGGTTACAGTCCTACCTACTTAGGAGAGCATTTTTGGGCCTCAGCATCTTTAAACAGAAAGGACAATCAGGTAATCCCTAGGTTCCTATCAAATTCTAAATTTCTCTGATTCTGAGAACAAGCCAAGTATAGAATAGTTTCTAGAAAATATCCAGATGGAATATTTCCAAATATTTTAAGAATAGGTTCTTCACGAGTTCATTTGAGGAGACCATGTGTACTGTGCTACTTACAAAGCTATTTGTAATTTGAATATTGTGAGAAATAATTATTATTTAGTTTGGGGGAAATAATGTAATACATATAGCATATAAATGCTAATAATTTTAAATGATTGGAAAACTTTTCTAAGAGGAATTTGAATTGTTAATTTTGAGTATGTTTTAAAATATATTTCTCTATATAGAATTATTCTATTATTTCTTGTATATTTTATAATTCTTGGTATTCAGCTTTCCATCAAGAATATGACTAGCATATTGTTACTCTAGGGGACCACAGGAAGAGTTTGTCTGTCCATTTATCTCTAGTAATAAAAATGAGTATGATTCAAGAATGTTAATGATGAAAAAGA
>SJYT01001413.1:2306-62012 GCA_006410635.1 Cephalophus harveyi | reverse complement strand
GCTGACGAGGCAGGCTGGCTGCCAAGCTCCTCCCGCGGTGAGGCTGCCCCAGGACTCGCACGTGCGCAACGGACCATGGCGGCCTCAATTACTGGCCCGGAGTTCGGCCAAACCCCAGGGCAGGTAAGAGGCTGAGGAGGAGGAGGAAGGGGAGGCAGCTGCGTTTGTAACGGCCCGCCGGCAAGCGCGGGGCCCGACGGGCGGTACAGCCCCGCCGGGTGCAGGCCAGCTCGTCGCGGGGATGGCCCCGGGGGCGGCCCCGGGGGCCTTTGCGGGGCGCGAGCCAATCCAGGACGCCTCCCTGGCAACCCGGCCGGCTCCTGGGAGCTCTCGGCGGGCGCCTGCCCACCTCGAGGTCGAGGACGCGCTCGGTCACCTCGGGAGCGGAGGCCCGAGGAGGGAAGGGGACCGGGCCGTGTTGTCGTCACAGAATCACCCCCTCGAGCTCTCGACGCTCGCCCATCACACTCATTTTCCGGGCCCCGGACCACCGGTGGGGCGACCCGAGGGCGAGACGTCTTGGGCTAGTGACCAGATAAGGCAGTTTTTATGTTTTCGCCTGAATCCTGTATACAAAAGTTGATTCCACATGTTTCAGTTACTTCCCTGGTGGCTCAGATGGTAAAGCGTCTGCCTACAATGCGGGAGACCCAGGTTCAGTCCCTGGGTCGGGAAGATCCGCTGGAGAAGGAAATAGCAGCCCACTCCAGTAATCTTGCCTGGAAAATCCCATGGACAGAAGAGCATGGTAGGCTGCAGTCCATGGGGTCGCAAAGAGTCGGACACGACTGAGCGACTTCAGTTTCACTTTCACTATGGAGACTTGTAGTCACCATCTTGAATACAGGAAAGTTTATCTTCAGGTCCCTAGTCTGCACAACTCAGGTGCCTTTTTTTTTTCTTTTACTTCGCTCACTGGCGGGGTGTCCGGAGTGTCCTTGCACGCCCCTGACCCCCAAACCGGCTGACGCCTGTCGAGACCGTTGCCATTGGTGGGAAAAGGCGGCTGCCCTCCTCCCATATCCTCCCACCCTATTCACAAATCTGCCCCTACCCCGGCCTCGGTGGGGCGGGGGGCACACCTTATTTACCATCCCCTTGTCAGAAATGCAGAATCAATTTTGTGACTCATTTTCGATAATAATGAAAGGCGATTAGCAGCCCACCAGGAAGGAAGCATAAGCTGAACCCCACCCCCCCCTAGGAAGCAAGGCGAGCTGGCGTTTACTTTCTTCTATTTCACGTCTTGATAAATGTGAGAGGGAAACCTTCTGGGCGGTGTCGAGTTTTGTACCCGTGAGAGGCAATGGCACCCCACTCCAGCACTCTTGCCTGGAGAATCCCAGGGATGGGGGGAGCCTCGTGGGCTGCCGTCTATGGGGTCGCACAAAGTCGGACATGACTGAAGCGACTTAGCAGCAGCAGAGAGTGTTATGTATACTCCAGTCTCTTCATTCCTTGAGAACAAGCCTTCTGAACCGAATTACTATCACTTGGAAGTGGACCATGTTTAAGAGGTTTTTGTAATTCTTTCAAAATGGAAGCACCTATCGGTCTTCCCTTCTAGTCTAGTCGGTAAAGAAATCTGCCTGCAATGCAGAAGACCGGCGTTTGATTCTTGGGTCGGGAAGATCCCTGGAGAAGAAAATAGCAACCCACTCCAGTATTCTTGTCTGGCAGACTACAGTCCATGGGGTTGCAAAGAGTCGGATACGACTTAGCGACTAAAGAGAGAGAGAGAGAGAGAGATTTAAACTCAGGAAAAACAGTATTTTGGGGGTGTGTGATTCGGCAGAGCTGCACACAATGGAATTCTGAATAAAATATCTGATGCCCAAGTAGTTAGTACGTAGCTAATGGTGGCTTTCCACCTTTAAGACACCCCGAAGCCCCAACTGCACCCTGTGAGCAATTTGCTCATTTCTCCAGCTGCTGCTGCTTCTAAGTCGCTTCAGTCGTGTCCAACTCTGTGCGACCCCATAGACGGCAGCCCACTAGGCTCCTCTGTCCCTGGGATTCTGGCAAGAATACTGGAGTAGGTTGCCATTTCCTTCTCCAATGCATGAAAGTGAAAAGTGAAAGTGAAGTCGCTCAGTCGTGCCGACTCTTAGCGACCCCATGGACTGCAGCCTTCCAGGCTCCTCCATCCATGGGATTTTCCAGGCAAGAGTACTGGAGTGGGTTGCCATTGCCTTCTCCAATTTCTCCAACTAGAGCTGCTTAAAGCCCTGACTCCTGGGAAACTAGTGGCCAGCAAGCGCCCCAGTCAGGGCACCAGCCCACCCAGCTGCTGCTGATTGTCAGCGCTGCTCCCGGTGATGAGAGTGACATAACAGCTCACTAAAATGCAGGAGCCATTTGCTTTAAGCACTTCAGCACCTGCTGTTACTAATTAAGGGTTTAGCCTGCCACAGATTGCAAATGGAAAGCCAGTGTTTTAAAAATGGCAGAGACTGGCGTGCCCTGCCGGTTACCCTGATCTCAATAATCAGAGTGGATGAAGTGCGTGGGTGCTGATGGTGTGGCATTGTAAAAAACTGCCCACACTTAAGGGAGCTACACCAAGGTGTTTATCCCTGAGTGCTGGAATTAAATGCTTTTTATTTTCTCTTCAGACTGCTTTGAATTTTCCAACCTCCCGCAATGAATATGTATTGCTTTTGTTAAAGGAGTGCAGTAAACAATTCAGATAGGAAAAAAAAAATTCCACCGAATGAAGCCCAGCATCAGTTCAGGTTGTGATGCTCACAGGTGAAAATCTTAGAGGTACTAAAGGCAGTTTTCCAGAGCTGATATACTAGAACGTTTTATTCATTTTCCTTTTATTCTTATCAGTGGATTCTTCTCATTACCTGTGCTCATATTACACCATCAACAAGATATTTTTAACTGTATAAATATTCAAATTTAAGTTGATTAGAAGCTCTTCAGTTAATTTGAGTTACTTGGGGACAGTGGGCCAGTATTCTGATCTGATTTAGGAACGTTCCTCGTGTGCTGATTTTGTGGGGCAGAGATGGAAGCTTTTGGCAAGAGAGCGAATCAGTTCTCAGAACGGCGTTATTTCCTGCCCCTCTGTGTCCTGTTACAAGTTGCAGAAGGGCCCATGAGGGGTACTTTGCTTCCTCATCTCTTTCAGAATCTCTTTCCACCTCTCCTCAGTTTTGCCCCAGTGCCTGGGTTCTGCCCATCAAAGCTCGCTCTTGATTTTTCTCCATAAGACTAGCTGAGGAATTCTAGAGAACTTAGAACTGAGCATTTGAGCAGAATATTGCAGTGAGAAGCATTAGAGCTAGCCAGGAAAGTGTTCACGTTAGTAACTGATGCACATTGTTCAAAACTTAACTTGCATTACCTGTGGCTCAAGTAATGAAGACAGAAGTTTGGTTTAGGGCTATTTTCACTGCCTGATGTGGACACATTTTCCTTCTAATTCTACTCCCCTTCCCATCTCCTTGATTTGATGAGCTCCATGTGCTCAGATTTGGTGTTACTTGGGATCATAGGGCAGTACTACCACCTGCAGGGCATTGTACAAACATTTCTCCTTAACAACAGTCCTGTGATTTAAGTATTATTACCCTCCGGGCCAGATGAGGACTGCATAGGTATATTACTCAGAGATGCTAGTTAGTGACTGAACAAGGCAATGGATGCTGTTATACCTACCGTGAAAACCTTTGCTGCAAACTGTCAAGATGTTTAAAAAATATGTTGTATATTAACACATATATATGAAATCTAGGAAAATGGTACTGATGAACCTATTTGCAGGGCTGGAATAGAGATGCAGTCATAGAGAACCGATTTGTGGACACATTGGGGGAAGTAGAACATGGGATGAATTGAGAGATTAGCATTGACTTATTTACACTATCATATGTGAAATAGATAGCTAGTGGGAAGCTGCTGTACAGCACAGGGAGCTGAGCTCAGTGCTCCAGTGGGGTGGGGTGGGGGGGTGGGAGGGAGTTCCCAAGAGGCAGGGGATAAATGTGTACATACAGCTGACTCACATTGTTGTACAGTAGAAACTAATTCAACATTGTAAAGCAGTTATACTCTAATTTTTTTTTTAAACCATCAGTAACAGCTTTAGTAGAACTAATCTTTCACTATTTTCCCTGTGTTGCAAGGATTGAATGCCATTCTTTCTTAATAGCGAAAAGAAAAAAAAAAAAGATTCCTAGGATGTAAGACAGCTGGTCTGTCTGTTCACCTTGAATTCCCAGCACAGCATCTGCCCTGGAGTAGGGACTCAGTAAATACCAATGGTGAGTACTTAGACATCAAGTATATTTAAGCAGATGCAATAAAAGTGGCAGGCGGTCTTAAAGAAAAAAAGAAACTTTACTACTAGAAAGGTTTGCAGGTGGTTCATAGCCCAGGACATCCTAGTTGATACATGTTTTTTAGTATAATAATTAATAGCACCCCCTTTGTTCTCATGAGTCTCAGCTTGGAAGGTAAATTAAATGGTCACCCCATCTGTAGCAGGCACGTTACTTTTGGACATTCATAGGTTGCTTCAGTTAACCTGGTTAATTGAAAAACAAAAATCTAGTTACTCATTTTAGGACCCCTTGTTAATGATTGTTTCACTGCTTGGCATTTGGTTCACAAGGAATTGTAATGGTATAAAAGAAACCCTGTACCCCAGTGGAGATTCCCAAACACTCTTCACTCAAAAGCATCATGGTGGCTTAGAGTCCCACTTCCTCCAAGTATTAATGGAAATGAAGAAAGTTTAAAAAATTAAAAGGAAACACTCTAAAAGGGTCCTGATACTCTCTACTGTAGAAATTCCAGATTTCAAAATTCACTTAAGAGTGTTACGCTGTCTTCTTAGAATTTAGGAGGACATGAAGCTGGTGACATGAGTTGATATTAGGCTATGAAAGGCCTAATATCAAATAATAATATTGAATTATTATTCTGTTTAAAATAGAGTGAGGCAGGAGAGTGGGATTGGCTCATGATGATCAATTGAGCACACCTATCGACATTCCGGCCTCCCCAGTCTACTTGACAAGAGTTGCTTAACAGTGTGCTGATACCTTTAGCAAGTAAATATTAAAAAGACAAAAAAAAGCAGAGGTGGTATTCTAAATTAGAAGTCCATGGAGACATATATTCAGTTCATTTAAGTTCAGTCGCTCAGTAGTGTCTGACTCTTTGTGACCCCATGAACTGCAGCACGCCAGTCTTCCCTATCCATTATCAACTTCCAGAGCTTGCTCAAACTCATGTCCATTGAGTCGGTGATGCCATCCAACCGTCTCATCCTCTGTTGTCCCATTCTCTTCCAGCCTTCAGTCTTTCCCAGCATCAGGGTCTTTTCCAAGGAGTCAGTTCTTCGTGTCAGGTGGCCAAAGGGTTAGAGCTTTACCTTCAGCATCAGTCCTTCCAATGAATATTCAGGACTGATTTCCTTTAGGACTGACTGGTTGGATCTTCTTGCAGCCCAAGGGACCCTCAAGAGTCTTCTCCAAGAGTCTTCTCTAACACCACAGTTTAAAAACATCAATTCTTCAGCACTCAGCTTTCTTTTTTATAGTTCAACTCTCACATCCATACATGACTACTGGAAAAACCATAGCTTTGATGAGACAGACCTTTGTTGGCAAAGTAATGTCTCTGCTTTTTAATAAGCTGTCTAGATTGGTCATAACTTTTCTTCCAAGGAGCAAGCATCTTTTAAGTTCATGGCTGCAGTCACCATCTGCAGTGATTTTGGAGCCCCGCCCCAAAAAAGTCTGTCACTGTTTCCACTGTTTCCCCATCTATTTGCCATGAAGTGATAGGGCTGGATGCCATGATCTTAGTTTCCTGAATGTTGAGTTTTAAGTCAACTTTTTCACTCTCCTCTTTCACTTTCATCAAGAGGCTCTTTAGTTCTTTGCTTTCTGCTATAAGTGTGGTGTCATCTGCATATCTGAGGTTATTGATATTTCTCCCAGCAATCTTGATTCCAGCTTGTGCTTCATGTAGCCTGACATTTCTCATGATGTACTCTGCATATAAGTTAAATAAGCAGAGTGACAATATGCATCGTTGACATACTCCTTTCCTGATTTGACCAGTCTGTTATTCCATGTCCAGTTCTAACTGTTGCTTCTTAACTGTTGCTTCTTGACCTGCATGCAGATTTCTCAGGAGGCAGGTCAGGTGGTCTGGTATTCCCATTTCTTGAAGAATTTTCCACATTTTGTTTTGATCCACACAAAGGTTTTGGTGTAGTCAATAAAGCAGAGGTATACGTTTTTCTGGTATTCTCTTGCTTTTTTGATGATCTAACGGATGTTGGCAATTTGTTCTCTGGTTCCTCTGGCTTTTCTAAATCCAGCTTGAACATCTGGAAGTTCACAGTTCCATGTACTGTTAAAGCCTGGCTTGGAGAATTTTGACCCAAGCTTGCCCGTGAGTGTCCAGGAGTCTCTGGTGGAGGCGTGGGAGGGTGGTGGCTTGCTGCAGGGTTGGGGGCACTGAGTATAGCACTGCCTGCATGGGACCTTTTGAAAGAGGTCGCCATTATCTTCATTACCTCCACCATAGTTTGACCTCAGGTCAAATAACACAGGAGACCCAGGTTCAATCCCCGAGTTGGGAAGATCCCCTGGAGAAGGAAATGGCAACCCCACTCCAGTATCCATGCCTGGAAAATCCCATAGAGCTTGGTGGGCTACAGTCCATGGGGTTGCAAAGAGTCAGACAGGACTGAGTGACTTCACTTCAAATAACTGGGAGGGAACACAGCCCCACCCTTCAGCTGAAAATTGGATTAAAGATTTACTGTGGGTGGCCCCCCCCATCAGAACAAGACCCAGTTTCCCCCTCAGTCAGTCTCTCCCATCAAGAGGCTTCCATAAGCCTCTTATCCTTCTCCATCAGAGGGCAGACAGACTGAAAACCACAATCACAAAAAACTAACCAATTTGATCACATGGACCACAGCCTTGTCTAACTCAATGAAACTATGAGCCATGCCATGTAGGACCACCCAAGACGGATGGGTCATGGTGGAGAGTTCTGACAAAATGTGGTCCACTGGAGAAGGGAATGGCAAACCACTTCAGTATTCTTGCCTTGAGAACCCCATGAGCAGTATGAAAAGGCAAAAAGATATGACACTGAAAAATGAAGTCCCCAGTCAGTAGGTGCCCAATATGCTATTGGAGATCAGTGGAGAACTCCAGAAAGAATGAAGAGATGGAACCAAAGCAAAAACAGCACCCAATTGTGGATGTGACTGGTGATGGAAGTAAAGTCTGATGCTGTAAAGAACAGTATTGCATAGGAACCTGGAATGTAAGGTACCTGAAGTAAAGTGAAGTGAAGTTGCTCAGTCATGTCTGACTCTTTGCGGCCCCATGGACTGTAGCCTATCAGGCTCCTCTGTCTATGGGATTTTCTAGGCAAGAATACTGGAGTGGGTTGCCATTTCCTTCTCCGGGATCTTCCCTACCCAGGGATCAAACCCGGGTCTCCCACATTGTAGGCAGACATTTTACCATCTAAGCCACCAGGACAGGTAAGATACATGAGTCAAGGCTAATTGAAAGTGGTCGAACAGGAGATGGCAAGAGTGAACGTTGACATTTTAGGAATCAGCAAACTAAAATGGACTGGAGTGGATGAATTTAACTCAAATGAGCATTATATCTACTACTGTGGGCAAGAATCCCTTAGAAGAAATGGAGTAGCCCTCATAGTCAACAAAAGAGTCCAAAATGCAGTACTTGGATACAATCTCAAAAATGACAGAATGATCTCTTTTCATTTCCAAGGCAAACCATTCAATATCACAGTAATAATGCTGAATAAGCTGAAGTTGGATGGTTCTATGAAGACCTACAAGACCTTCTAGAATTAACACCCAAAAAAGATGTCCTTTTCATTGTGGGATACTGGAATGCAAAAGTAGGTAGTCAAGAAATACCTGGAGTAGTGGGCAAATTTGGCCTTAGACTATAGAATGGAGCAGGGCAAAGGCTAACAGAGTTTTGCCAAGAGAACTCACTGGTCATAGCAAACACCCTCTTCCAACAACACAAGAAAAGACTCTACACATGGATATCACCAGATGGTCAATACCAGAATCAGATTGATTATATTCTTTGCAGCCAAAGATGGAGAAGCTCTATATAGTCAGCAAAAACAAGACTGGGAGCTGACTGTGGCTCAGACATATAGTAACAGCAACCAAATGCAGTGCTTAGTCCTTAGTGGGATCTTGATTTGAAGAAGATCTGAACATTAAAAAAAAAAAATCTGCAGGAAAGCTTGAAATTTAGAAAGCAGATGGAATCAAATTGCCACTAAAACAAAAGTAGAAAAAAAAAAAAAACCCACAGCTTAAAAGACATGGAGAAGAGAAATAATGCCCAGGTTAAACAATTCTAGTGACAGTCCAAGCAGAATGTTTGCAGAAAGGAACATGATGAAATGGGCCCAAGGGCGCTTCCCTGGTAAAGGATTAGCTGTCTGCAGAACCCTGGGCCAACTGGGGCCCTGGAGTTCTTTACTCGGGACTCTCCCCCTTCATTCCTACTACAGCCAGAGCATGGGGCTTACAAGCCAAGAGCCAAACCCAGGCACTGCTTTTTTAAAGAAAATGAACTCTGTCTGAGTCATGGGCTCCTGGTATTGGTAGTTTCCAGATATCTACAGCTGACAAGAATGGAAGGAAAGCCAGTTCTCTCTACCCCGGAGGGGGAAAAAAAAACAAAGTGCTTGGTTTTTAGAGTAAAGCCTGCCTTTATTTAGACAAATAGCCAGTCCCTGTCCAGCTTTTCTTCTACCATCCCTCCCACTCACATCAAACCCACAGTTGGTGGTTCCTTTAAAAGAAATAGTAACTGGGGAAGCAGACCACCCCACCTTCAGGGAAAACTGTTCACACTGTTTCAACTGAGTCCTTGATTCATATTTATGTTTGGGTAACCAAGAATGGCAGACAACTGTTCCAGGTATAGGTGATAAAGCTTGTAGGAAAAACTTTTAAAATTTCTAATTTGTATCTTTAGAGGGGATATCATATCCTAAAAATTTCAGACTATGATCAGTTATCAAAGGAAAAAATATTAGAAATGAGCAATTCACATTAAATTAACTGAAATTGTAAAAATCTTTAGAATAGGACTAAAGCTTGAGCTAGTAATATGAACAATAAACTTAAGTCTCTCAGAAGTTGAGACATGAAGGATCAATATAGGATGCCTAGCATCTAATAGACTGTTCCTAAGGACAGAGACAACAGGAGGAAATGACCAAAGAAATAATGGAGGGAACTTTCTAGAGCTGAAGATCCATTGAGTGCCAAGTGAGCTGAGTAAGGCCCATACCCTGACACATCCTAGAAAACGATCAGAGTCCGCAGCATGAGAGAAAAGGACTAAAAGAAAAACAGGACAGCCTTTTCTTTTCATCAGCAACTCTGGATGCAAGAAGGCAATGACCCAGTATCTTCAGAGTTCAGAGATAAAGAGATTCTAACTTGTTGGAGTATTTTGATTAGAAAACTAGCATTGAATTGTGAGCCCTAATGCCACCAAAGAACATAAATAAGGAGTTTTAACTCTTAACATTGTAGGAGCAACAGGGGTGAAAAGGAAAATTTGCTCAGCCTAACAGAAAGCTTGGGAAAAGAGAAACAAAATTATAGTGAATGGAAAACCTGAGATAACAAATGAAAGGAATAAGACCATTTTATGTTAAGTTATAAATGTTTCACAATTAATTAATGTTAATTATATTGATTACCTTAATTAATGTTCATTAACTAATGCCATTAATGTAATTACTTATTAAAAACTTAGTAATTATATATACAAAACTGAAATCTGATGGAAAAAGCAAAAATTCAAATATATGTTACTTGCAAAATTCATACAAAATCAAAATAAGGAAAGCCTCAAAATAAAGGGGTGCAAAAAACTGCTGAATATCAGAAAAAAGTAAAATTTTAGATGAAAAGCTTTAAAAAAGATATATTTTATATATAGTTTATTCTCAATATAGTTAGCAATATATGATATTTATATATTCAAAAGCAAAGACATTACTTTGCCGACTAAGGTCCATCTAGTCAAGGCTATGGTTTTTCCAGTGATCATGTATGGATGTAAAAGTTGGACTGTGAAGAAGGCTGAGTGCCGAAGAATGGATGCTTTTGAACTGTGGTGTTGGAGAAGACTCTTGAGAGTCCCTTGGACCTCAAGGAGATCCAACCAGTCCATTCTGAAGGAGATCAGCCCTGGGATTTCTTTGGAGGGAATGATGCTGAAGCTGAAACTCCAATACTTTGGCCACCTCATGAGAAGAGTTGACTCATTGGAAAAGACTCTGATGCTGGGAGGGATTGGGGGCAGGAGGAGAAGGGGACGACAGAGGATGAGATGGCTGGATGGCATCACGGACTCGATGGACGTGAGTCTGAGTGACCTCCGGGAGATGGTGATGGACAGGGAGGCCTGGCGTGCTGCGATTCATGGGGTCGCAAAGAGTCGGACACGACTGAGCGACTGAACTGAACTGAACTGATATGTTAATACATACTGAATAAACATAGATCACTATATAGTATATATAAAGTATTACAGTTACATATTTGTATGAATATATGAAATTATTAGGAACCTCTATGTACCTAATCCATAGTTATACACAGAGTCCATAGTTATAGACAGAGTCTGTAGTTAGAGAAATCGATGAATTGACAAACCATATTTAGAGAGAGACAATTTATGCATCTGCTTCATAAACTGAAAAATCAAGTAGACCTAAAGTAAGTGGGACAGCAATGAACAAGTTTAATCTGAAAACTCTGTAAAGACTATATGCCCAACGGAAATATGCAGTTTTTTTCAAGTATCCATGTAACATTAAGCATCGTATATTAAGTCACAGAGAAAATAGCAACCAGTTCTAAAAAGAAGTCATGTTGGGTACATCCACTGATGACAATGCACTGAAACAAGAAATGAGTCAATAGCCCCCAAAATTAAAAAAAGAACTACTAACCACTTGACAATAACTTTATATAGGTGTTTAAAATAACACTTATTCTACTAGTAAGCAGTAAGGAACAAAAAAGGCAGTCTAAAACTTAACTTTATAAAGGGACTTCAAGCCGAGATTTCACAGACAAGTTTTACCCAAACTTTAAGTTGATAATTTCTTCTTTTATAAAATATTCAAGACCATGGAATAGTTTTGAAGCTTTCTATTTCTTCAAGGCTGGCATAACCTTGATACCCAAGCCAGATAAGTCAGTACCATAAAACAAAATTATATCCAGTTTTATTTATGAACATAGATGCAAAAATCTAAAATGAAATAAAGGAATCTGTTTGCATTAAGCATAGGTTTATCCCAGTAATTCAATGATGACTTGACATTAGGAAATCTATTAATGTAATTCACTAATTGATGACAGGAGAAAAAAATATAATCATGTTGATACTGAAAAAGCTGTTGATAAATTTTAATACCCATTTCTGATTTAAAATTCTTAGCCTCCAAATAGAGAACTATTTAACTTGGTAAAGGGTATTGACCTTCAGTAGTGGTAAAAACATTTGAAATCTTCCCGTTATAGAAAGTCAGGAACAAGACAAGCATGCTCAGTTCCCTCCTGCTATTTACTGTTGTTTTGAATGTCCTGTGTGTGAGTGTTAAGTCACTTCAGTTGTATCCAACTCTTTGCAATCCTATGGACTGTAGCCCTCTTGGCTCCTCTGTCCATGGGATTCTCCAGGCAAGAATACTGGAGTGGGTTGCCGTGCCCTCCAGGGGATCTTCCCAATATATAATACATATATATGGCATTTGAAACTATTAAGAGAAGTTTAGCTTATTCATTAATGCTGTTCTTTGACATTTTAACTGGGTTGTATTTAATGTCTGTATAGAATAAAGCACAGAAATGAAAGGTGAAGATGGAAATTCTATTTTTTCTGACTAAATGTGCTTGAAAATATCCCCAAATGAAAATAAAGAACATTTTTTATTCCTAATCTTGGAATTTGAATAGCATGTATATTCCATTCAAAGAAAGGATTTGGTTTGAGTATGTCTTAGAATTGGGGGATTTAAATCTTTCTCTGTTCTTTGAAATGTGTGTTTCATCAAAATCAATGATATTCCAATTAAACTGTTCTAAATGAAAAAAAATCATATTTTCTCAACAGCAAGACTGCAAAGGCCATGCTATTTGCTAAACTATCTTTCTGGAGCCTTTGATGAAGTATTAATTTACTATCTAAAAACATTTTGTTTTCTGCTAATACCTTTTAGTTAGATGTACTAAGCATATAAACTTGTATAAAGCAAGAAAGTAGTATTAAGAGAGAAACAAACTTTAAAATTGCTAAGCACCTAATAAATGCTTTCATCTAGGACATTCAACATCTTCAAGTAAAAATTTTGTGGCAAGTTCTTTCTCAAATATGAAACTTGTACATTGTAATCACTCTGTTAAATAAAAGCACATTTTGTACATATATACATGTATATACATATGTATATGTGTATATATATATATGCATGCACGCACACACACACACATATACACACACATACACACACACATAAATCATGTGGGAGAGGCACCAGCTTGGTTCTCTCGTTAATAAACAGGTTTTCCAGCAGGGTGTACAATTGGAGAACTGGACCAAAAGAATCTTATCTGTTGTTAATAGGATGAGAAAGACACTTGTAGGACAACCACAGTAGAATGGTATTTGCAAGCAAAACTTTTAAAAATAGCATGACTTTCAAATCTGTTCAATACCTAGGTTAAGGAAATGGCAACCCACTCCAGTATTCTTGCCTGGAGAATCCTAGGGACAGAGGAGCTTGGTGGGCTGCTGTCTATGGGGTCGCACAGAGTCGGACACGACTGAAGTGACTTAGCCCTAAGGATATGAGATGAATAGCTCCTGCCCTTGATGTATGCTTATAGTTGGCCATTCATTCCAGCTGAATAGTCAGTCATTGGCTGCTTGTAACCTTTATTTATTTTCTCATACATGGTGACTTGTTCTCTATGCCTAGACATTGTGTGAGTGCTTTTTTCTTTCTCTTTCAGGCAAATATAGACCTCTTATTAGTGGGCGATGTCACAGTTCAGTACCTGGCTGATACTGTACAGAAATTATTTTCAAATATAGCAAGAGTCACCATCATCATTAGTGATGTGAAGAAGGCAGCCGCACTTGTGGATGACTGCACATTTGACATGGTTTTCCTGAAGCTGACTTCTCCACCAACTGCTGAGGAGCTGGAAGTGGTCAAATTAATTAGGTAAAATCCTGACTCTATATCTTTAGAATAGTTTTTATTAAAACTTGCTTCTATAAAAATCCTTAGACAATGATACTATTCCACTTTAACTTTTAAGGTGAGAGATATTTTCAAGGGCAAAATCTCTATATGTGCCTTTGTTTTTATGGCCAGTTTGGCATACTATTATAAGAATTGTCATTTTAACTTAAAAAGTAATAGGTGAGGGTATAAGAATTAATTGGTCATAGAAATTTATTTGGTATATGATGCTTCCCCTAATTTGATAGGCACTCCTTTTTAATAATGATGTCATTAGCATGGCATATCTTTTCAGAGTTCATTAATTGTTACAGCAGATACTAAAGCAGATGACCACTCTGGGTCATGATGGCTGTGGGCTGAAGGTGTCTCTTTCAAGAAATGTCCTGATGTGAAAGAGCCGTGAGGCTCTCTGTATCCACTGAGTCCAAGTCAATACCGATTCCATTACTCTTGTTTCATCCAGCAGGTCCATAGACGTTCTTCTGTTTGACCCACTTCACTCTGGAGATCTGGAGTCTAGAGGTGAAGTGTTAGGTTCTTCCTTGCCTGATTACATGCGATTTTGAGTCATTTAGGATGTTTTTAAATAGGGTTAGATGAGATTGAATGTGTTTCCCTTCTGTGAGAAGACTCGATGAAGTGTAATTGCAAATAATATTGATATATGTTTAGGGACTTCTCATCATTATAGGAGAGGTCTTTCTACACCAAAGAAGAAAGTTCAGAGCAATACTGTAATCCCAGAATGAAAAGGGGCAAGAATATTACATTAGGAGAAAAGAAAGATGGAGCTGGGAAAAAGCCAGAGCCACTGGTTACTTGTTAAAGACAAGACAGAAGACAGACCCTGCTCCTGGGGTTTCTTGGAACTTTTGGTCTTATGAATTTCATTGGCTTTCTACTCAGAATATGAACTAAACAAACCAGGCAAATTACCTCAAATAGGATTTTACTGCCAAAACATAATGTGTATAATCTTCTTTCTGAAGATATGCCTATTTTACTAATACATATTTTCAAAAAGTCTCCTAAACAGAGTGTACCTCTCATTGAAGGTGCATAGTAATATCTCACTTATATAGCATTTTAAAGAATTTACAACAGCTTTATGAGGGCAAGGCTTCGTCCTTCCTACGCAGATTAGAAACCTGAGGCTGAAGTGACTTTCATGAACCCACATGGCTTGTGTTCACACAACTCAGACTAGAATTCTTTATTCTTCCCTTCACATTCTTTCTTCCAAAAGTCTGTCATGATCTGGCTGTTTACACCTCTGCTGCTGCTGCTGCTGCTGCTAAGTCGCTTCAGTCATGTCCAACTCTGTGCGACCCCATAGACGGCAGCCCACCAGGCTCTCCCATCCCTGGGATTCTCCAGGCAAGAACACTGGAGTGGGTTGCCATTTCCTTCTCCAACGCATGAAAGTGAAAAGCGAAAGTAAAGTCGCTCAGTCATGTCTGACTCTTAGTGACCCCATGGACTGCAGCCCACCAGGCTCCTCTGTCCATGGGATTTTCCAGGCAAGAGTACTGGAGTGGGGTGCCTTTGCCTTAACTCTGAGATCCCATAAATGCCAAACTTACTCTAAACTAAGCATATCATTCTGGAAGAGCAGTGGACCAGCTGGGTGGCTGACCCTGCCTCATTCCAGGGGCCAGAGTCTAGTCATGCTCCTCCAAAGGTGGTAAAGGCCTCATGTATGTGCATGATCGAGGCTACATTTTGGACATGATAAGATTAAAGTCGGAGAAGGCAATAGCAAGCCACTCCAGTACTCTTGCCTAGAAAATCCCATGGATGGAGGAGCCTGGTAGGCTGCAGTCCATGGGGTCGCTAGGAGTCGGTCGCGAGTGAGCGACTTCACTTTCACTTTTCGCTTTCACACAATGGAGAAGGAAATGGCAACCCACTCCAGTGTTCTTGCCTGGAGAATCCCAGGGACGGGGGAGCCTGTTGGGCTGCCGTCTATGGGGTCGCACAGAGTCGGACACGACTGAAGCGACTTAGCAGCAGCAGCAGCAGCAAGATTAAAGTTATGTTCAAGAACAGGCTTTATGTCTAGTCACAGTTGTTAAAAGCTTCAGGGACAAAGGAGAGAGCCTCTGTGTGATCCTTCCCTCTGTGGATTCTTTCTCTGCTCTGAATAGCATAGCTTAAGATGTGTTAGCAGAGAGAAGAAGGCAGATAAAGGAACTATATATACAGACATGTATATGATAGTTCGGTTATTTTGCTGTAAAATCATTTTTTTTGAAAAAGAAAAATAGATAATTTGTTGAGTATACTTGAATTTGGTTTTCTCTCTGTTTTTTTTTTGGTCTCATTATGTTATTCTCAATATTCAGTTTAGGTATTGACTAACACTAGGTATTCCGTATTTTGCTCTAGGTATGGGTGGGTGAGCATACCTCAGAAGGACCATGAGTCCTAACTTTTGTGTTCCTCTTTGAAAAAGGGACAAAGCCTTCTTTATGGAAGCTTTGTGTTTCCTGATACTGACCTCAGCAGCTGGAAATGTCTCTGAAATTCCCTTTCTTGTCCTCAGAACTGTTATGACTTTATGACTTATTTATACCCTTATGGACCATGTTTATATCCTTATGGACCATGTTTATATCCTTATGGACCATGTTTATATTTTGAGGCTATAATTTTCTTAGGATAATGAGTCTCATGAACATCTTGCCCCATTTATAAGGCATTAAATCTTTATCTTTCCTAGAACACTTTATCTCATGAGTTTTCGGCTAACATTAAATGACTAAGCCAAGATAAAGGGTTTCAGCTTAGCTTTTATATGCTGTATTTTGGATTTTTCCCCTTAGAGCTTTTGAACATCTTGCCCCATTTATAAGGCATTAAATCTTTATCTTTCCTAGAACACTTTATCTCATGAGTTTTCGGCTAACATTAAATGACTAAGCCAAGATAAAGGGTTTCAGCTTAGCTTTTATATGCTGTATTTTGGATTTTTCCCCTTAGAGCTTTGTTGTTGTTCTGTTATATCTCAAAATCTGGATAGGTTCAGGAAAATATAGAAGTATTTACCTTATTCTTCTCTTTTTGGGCACTTACGTGCCCTGCCAGTAAGTAAAGAACTGGTCCATGTTTATTTTCAGTGTCAGAGCACATGATCACAAATGTATGTATATCTATAATACATATCAATTTCTACTGAAAATAAGAATGAATGTACTCTGTTAGCTATATAAACTTATTTTAGGATAAAATGCAAGCCAGCTCATTAAAAAGATTTTAAAATTTATTCTTACAGAAGAACTGTGGTTTTGGCCTGGGACTAATCATGAAACAGTTTTAAATACTCATAAAAATAATAGTACTTTATACCCTGACATCCTCAAGAATGATAGCACGTCTCGATTATAGGTTGACATTCCTAGTTGAGTTCAGTTCAGTCAGTCATGTCTGACTCTTTGCAACCCCATAAACTGCAGCATGCCAGTCTTCCCTGTCCATCACCAACTCCTGGAGCTTGCTCAAACTCATGTTCATTGAGTCGGTGATGCCATCCAACCGTCTCATCCTCCATCATCCCCTTCTCCTGCCTTCAGTCTTTCCCAGCATCAGGGTCTTTTCCAATGAGTTGGCTCTTCACATCAGGTGGCCAAAGTATGAGAGCTTCAGCTTTAGCATCAGTCCTTCCAGTGAATATTCAGGACTTATTTCCTTTAGGATGGACTGGTTGGATCTCCTTGCAGTCCAAGGGACTCTCAAGAGTCTTCTCTAACACCACAGTTCAAAAGCATCAATTCCTTGGCACTCAGCTTTCTTTATAGTCCAACTCTCACATCTATACATGTCTACTGGAAAAACCATAGCTTTGACTAGACGGACCTTTGTTGGCAAAGTAATGTCTCTGCTTTTTAATATTCTGTCTAGGTTGGTCATAGCTTTTCTTCCAAGGAGCAAACATCTTTTACTTTCATGGCTGCAGTCACCATCTGCAGGGATTTTGGAGTCCCCCCCAAAATAAAGTCTGTCACTGTTTCCCCATCTGTTTGCCATGAAGTGATGGGACTGGATGCCACAATCTTAGTTTTCTGAATGTTGAGTTTTAAGTCAACTTTTTCATTCTCCTCTTTCATTAAGAGGTTTTTAATTCTTTTTGATCTTGATGTCATTTCATGAATACATTCTTATTGAGCCAGATGAACTCAGATACCACCCAGTGGTAAAGTATTTTAAGATGATCTCAAGATTCATATTCTTAGTTCCAGAATTTCAGGAGTGTTTGACCTTTGGCACAGGTCAGTTCTCAAAACTGAGCCAAATTCAAAAGACAGACACTTGGTAATTCAGATACATCCAGACACTCTATCTTACAAAGGCCAGAACAGAACATCAGAGTATGTTGCAGACTCATCCACTGTGCTTGCATCCTGTTTGGCATTGTGATATTCTAGTCCATGAACTTTCTCTGAGGTCCTTCAAACTCTTGTGATTCTCGTGAACTCAGAGCAGTACAGCGACAGGGATGGAACACAAAATGTGCTTCCATCTGCTCAGTCAGCAAATCAAGTTTGGTTCTGTTTCATTTTTTCCCATATAGATCCACTTGTCTGATCAGTTAACTTATTACTTCATTAAGGAAACCCAATCTTGTGAGCCACAGGTTGTCCTGTTATGTTCCCAAATTCTAGGACATCCTTGACTTGACAGTGCTGCTCAGAAAATCCGATTAGCCAGTCTGCATGACCTGAATTCTTGACAGTAAACACTGTAACAACAAAACATCTAAGTAGTTTTTCTAAAAGCATTATTCATAAACATAAAGTCATAGAATAAAAATTAAAAAAAAAAACATTATTCTATAAGACCTGAGGAACATTCTAGATGTTTATTGTTTCTAGCATCACATCATCTGGTGAACCTGACTTAGGGTTGCAGCAGAAATTCTTCTGACAAAAAGCACACTGTGAGCAGGGCACACCAGCCTTCACTATTGACTGGAAGAAATCGTTGCATTTTATCGCAGGAGCCCTATTAGTAGCAAGTAAACTCACAGTTTTCATATTTATAGAAAAACTCTTAATTTTCTCATGAAAATGCTTGTTTTAATTAATTAATAAACTATATTACTTGTTACAAAGACCAAACTAGACCATGCCAGGTTAATTTGATTGCATTGGGCCCACAGGCAGCATAATGGAAACAGTACTCAGGGAGGCTGCTCCTCAAAAATGACACTGGCTTTTGTCTTTTGAAATCCTTGTGCTATAAAGGAAGTGCATTTTAAAATGTCCCCTGGCTTCATATGGACTTAAAAGAACCTTTGGTTCTCCTATTAGATGATAGATTTCAGAGGCCAGCTGGGCTTTCCTGAGGTTCTTCTATCATCAGAGTGTACAACTCAACTAAAAACACCTTTGTATGATCTTTTTATTTCTTTGTTCCAGCTACCAGGGACTGGACTTGAAGATGGGGACCAGGCTGGGGTGGGCACTGCTTCAGTGTGAGCTTATAGCAGCCTCCAGTTGCAGAGGTTGCTGGAGATGGATGTGTAGGGATGGACACTAGAACATCAACACCCAGTCTTGTGTATGGAGGAAGCATCATGTCATTTCAGCAGTGTATGTGGTGAAACAAGGGGAAATAAATTATCCCCCAGCAAGCTGCAGATTTTTAAAATCTCAGGAGACCTCAACTGAGAAAGTGTTCATAAGGTCTCAGAACCTGCAATTTGGTTTTGGTAAGTGAAAGAAGTGGTATCAGTTGAGGTGGAGGAAGGAGATTTTTGTTGTATTTTAGTATTGCTTAGTTTTGCATTAAGGAACACTCATTTAGTGGAAAGAGGACCTTTTTTGGTGATCCTGGATACTAGAAACTCTTTCAGCTTATTGATTTGTACAGAATGTGATTGAGAAGCTGATCTGTGAGTGTTGGATTCTGGGAACTCTATTGATTGCTGAAGTTCCTGTACAATTAGGGCTCCACGGGCAGGGGAAGTGTTTGGGTTGGTAATTGATTCTGTTCTCTTGACAAATCCAGGAATTCCAACTCCGTTTGTAAAGCCTGAAATTCATCAGAGTATAAAAATCCATATATCCAAATCTGACCTGTCTTCTAGTCAGTAAAATCAATTGAGAAGTAGAAACAGGATTATTTCTAAAAGGAGAGAATCTGTTTTTTAAAACTTCTCTAATTCTAGAATATTTTAACTTACCATGATTATTTTTTCATGAATCTGGAAAGTATTTTTTAGTTCAAAAGTTGGACTAAACTACCCACTAAGTTTCTATCTGTTCAGTCCGTTTGTGCCTCCCACCTCATCCTGTTGTCCATAGCCCTGGTATACTCCACACTTTTTCATCACTTACAAAATAGATATGAAAAACTTATATCATGGCAGGGGTTATTCTCTCTTCCTTACCCTCACTGTCCACACCGCTCCCCACCGTCCACACCACGTCCCCGCCGTCCACACCACGTCCCCGCCGTCCACACCGCTCCCCCGCCATCCACGGCACACCATGTGCTAATGGGCCTTTCTTAGTGTCACGTCAGTCTGTGGTCAAATTCTACCCTCCCTCCCACACTTGCCTGTTTTGACAGTAGAACAACTTCCTGAGCTTTTCATTTCCTCATAGAAACCATATTAGGTTTCCTCTCTTCTTTCCTTTCTTGCCTCTCTTCTCTTTCAGCCCACATTCTCTTTCAGAATTCATAGCAAAGAATCAACCCTGAATAGATCTCAGTAGCGTGATTGTCACATTTTAGCAATGTTCTACTTGTTTGACATAATTGACTTAGTAAATATTCTGAATCATTTAAAGAAAGTTCTTAGTATGTCTCAGTAATTTTTTCTCTATCAACTCTTGCCTGGATAGCTTACACTGTGGTCTCTCAGATGTATTCTGTGCCACCTTCTGTCAGTTCACCCCATTGTAGGCAGAGTGGTCTTCCAAAAATGCAAAGTTAATCATGTTACTCCCAAGCTTAACAGTTTCCATTGTCCATCTTATTTTATTTTTTGCTCATTTTAATGAAATACTACATCTTTAACTTGGCCTAAAAGGCCTACTATAATTGGACTCCAGCCCTGCCTCCCTGTCCAGTCTTGTCATAAGTGTTTGTCCTTCAGAAGCTCTGTACTAGAGCCATCCTGGACTTCTTTTACTTTCTGGAATTCACTTGCTCGTTGCACTCCCAGGCCTGGACATCTGCTGTTCCCTTTCCAGAATGCACTTTGCTGCTTGTCTGCTTCCCACCCTCCCCCTGCCATGTGGTTCCTCCTAGCCAGCTGGGGTACCTCTGCCTGAAGCTGCAGAGCTGGTTGGTGCCCAGGCCGTGCTCCCCTCAGACCCCATGGCTTTCCTTTGCAGCACTGGGCACAGAGTTGCCACTGAATTGCTCAACTACAGGCATTGGCTCAGTGTCTGTGCTCCCCCAAAAAGTGTTGACTCCACGAGGACAGGGACTGGTCTTTCTGTCTGTTCATCCCCCAGAGGCAGCACAGAATCTGGCACACAGTAGGTTCTCAGTATGTATGGCTCAGATCTATATACTGTGTGTAATGTAATTTGGAAAGTAGAATAGAGTATGTTTACTTTCAAATACAGGTATAAGATGACCAAATATTATTCAGTGGGGGTTCTTCCAGGTCTTGTTTTAAGGAATAAATAATAACCATATATATGGCCATATACTAATAAATGATGCTTTACATATTTAAGAATAGTTTGTCTTCAACAGTTTTAGCTGTTCTCTTTAAAGTCAGGTTCACAGTATTATTCTCTGTGGGAAATCATTTTCTTTTAGCTAATGTCAATGCTCAGTATCCACCAAACTACCAGAATTCCACCTTACTGAATTCCTAAGTATAGTTAACAATAATGCCACAATTAAAAAAAAAAAATCATGTTGGAAATCTTCAAGTGTATTAGAGAGAATAGTACAATGAACTTCCGAATGCCCATAATATTAATAGTTACCAATATACAGCCAATCTTGTTTCATACCTACCCTCTCCTACACCTCCTTCTCCAGCCTCCCATCCCTGCTCACTGGTAGGTTATTTTAAAGGCAAGATGGATAATTTTAAAGCACATCTAAGACATCATTTCCTTTTATCCATAAGAACTTGAATAAAAAATAATACCAATAATCACACCTAAAAAATTAATAACAGTTCCTTAGTATTGTCAAAAATCCAGCTGGTGTTCAAATTTCTCTTGTTTATCTTATTTCTTTTTTAAACTGTGAGTTTTATACAAATGAAGATTCAATTTTCCTTTCCTTTTGATTTTTTTCTTTTTATCTTCTCTCTATGTGTTTCATGAAGGGGCCATTTGTCTTATAAATTTCCCACATTCTGATTTCATCCCCATAGCATCTTAAAAAATATTCCTTTTTTTTTTTTTTAATGTCTTGTAAACTTGTAGTTAGATCAAGAATCTGGGTAAGGTTTTGGCTCTTTTTTTTTTTTAAGTGAGAATAAAAGTGGTCCATCTTACATTCTACCTAATACATGAGTGGTATTTTCAAATACCTGAGCCGTATTCCGCAAACTATCCAGATCATCAAAAACAAAAGTCAGCAAAAATGTCACAGTGCAGAGTAGCCTAAGTAGCCTGATCACTAAATGTAGTGTAGGATCCTGGATAGGATCCTGGCGTAGGAAAAATAAGTACATTAGGAAAAACTAAGGAAATTGGAATAAAGAATGAGCCTAAATTAATAATAATGTATCGATGTTGGCTCATTAATTGTAAGAAATTTGCTAACTAATGTAAGATGTTTGCAGTATGGGAAATTGGGTTTAGGGTATACGGAAAATCTACTGTTTTCATATTTTTTTCTGTAAATGTAAAATTATTCTAAAGTTAAAGGTTTATTTTTAAAAAGTCATCTTTCTCTCACTTACCCCTTGCCCAGTTTTAAATAGCCTGGCTTTAGTGGTTGCTATAGAAATGAACTGTAAAAAGACTATTCTTATTAACAGAGTGAACTGCTTAGAGAAGCCAGGGTTTTGACTGATGAGTCAGAATTTGGATTTTCTTGCCCATTAAAAAAAGGAAACAGAGAAGCGAAAGCATCTATTATATATAAAACTTTAAAAAGAGCAAGCATGAGTTTCAGAATATCCCCTTCCCTTGTATTTTTCAAATAATCTGTAACCGTACTGCCCACCTCAGCCACACACTGCAGAACCCTCTTCGTACAATTGCATGAAATCAAAATGCAACATCTTGTAAACTGGGAAAAAAAAAAATCCTTTTTATCACTAGGGCTTCCCTGGTGGCTGAGGGGTAAGAATCCATCTGCAGTACAGGAGATGCAGGAGACTCGGGTTTGATCCCTGGGTCAGAGAGATCTGACCTTCTCCCTTGGAGAAGAAAATGGCAACCCACTCCAGTATTCTTGCCTGGAAGATCCCATGGACAGAGGAGCTTGGCGAGCTACAGCCCATGGAATAGCAAAGAGTCAGATATGACTTTGCAACTGAACAACAGCAGTCTTTTCCCTCACTGATTTAAGATGCTGCTGTCAGTAAATTTCCATATCAACATCACCATTTTAAATTCTAATGAAATAAAGAAAATCACCCTAGTGTAGTTACTTCCTAATAAGCTAAATGTATGAATCACAAGTTTTTTAATGTTGATTTTGCTTCATTTTAAACTTTTTTCCCTTTCAGATTTGGTGAGGAAAAAAATACACATTTGCTGTTTGTTTTTATAATCCCTGAGAATTTTAAAGGTATGTGCCTGTTGGGTATATTATTTGTTTTTCCTCTAAGTAGAAATCATAAGGTCATTATTTAATACAAAGATTCTTAGGTTGTGTTTCAGGGCACGGAGCTGATATTGCTTTAACCGAACCACTAACAATGGAAAAAATGAGTGTTGTGTTGAAATACTGGAAAACATATTTCTCACATACTGGTGAGTGGAAAACAAGTTTCCAAAGGTTTGAAAAATTATAATTAAAATTCTATGAGAACTGTTTTTATACATTTGGTTTTCCACTGATGCCTTTTATATGTTGAAGATTAACTGCATTCTCTATAGTATAAGGACCTATAATCCTTGTTTATCATAGTCTGAAGAAAACAACACACAAGAGACAACACTATACATGGGCATCACAGACGGTCAGCACTAAAATCAGATTGATTATATCCTTTGCAGCTGAAGATGGATAAGCTCTATACACTCAGCAAAAACAAGATCAGGAGCTGACTGTGGCTCAGATCATGAACTCTTATTGCAAAGTTCAGACTTAAATTGAAGAAAGTAGAGAAAACTACTAGACCATTTAGGTATGACCCAAATCTAATCCCTTAAGATTATACAGTGGAAGTGACAAATAGATTCAAGGGATTAGATCTGATAAACAGAGTGCCTGAAGAACTATGGATGGAGGTTGGTAACATTGTACAGGAGGCAGTGATCAAGATCATCCCTAAGAAAAAGAAATGCAAAAAGGCAAAATGGTTGTCTGAGGAGGTCTTACAAAAAGCTGAAAAAAGAAGAGAAGTGGAAGAAAAAGGAGAAAAGGAAAGATACACCCATCTGAATGCAGAGTTCCAAAGAATAGCAAGGAGAGATAAGAAAGCCTTCCTAAGTGATCAATGCGAAGAAATAGAGGATAACAATAGAATGAGAAAGACTAGAGATCTCTTCAAGAAAATTAGAGATACCAAGGGAATATTTCATGCAAAGATAGGCACAGTAAAGGACAGAAATGGTGTGGACTTAACAGAAGCAGAGATATTAAGAAGAAATGGCAAGAATACACAGAAAACTATATAAAAAAGACCTTCATGACCCAGATAACCACAATGGTGTGATTGCTCACCTAGAGCCAGACATCCTGGAATGCAAAGTCAAGTGGGCCTTAGGAAGCATCACTAAGAACAAAGCTAGTGGAGGTGATAAAATTCCAGCTGAGCTATATCAAATCCTAAAAGATGATGCTGTGAAAGTGCTGCACTCAATATGACAGCAGATTTGGAAAACTCAGCAGTGGTCACAGGATAGGAAAAGGTCAGTTTTCATTCCAGTCCCAAAGAAGGGCACTGCCAAAGAATATTCAAACTACCACACGATTGCCGTCATCTCACACGCTAGCAAAGTAATGCTTAAAATTCCCCAAGCGAGGCTTCAATAGTATGTGAACCAAGAACTTCCAGATGTTCAAGCTGGATTTAGAAAAGGCAGAGGAACCAGAGATCAAATTTCCAGCATCTGTTGGATCATAGAAAAGGCAAGACAATTCCAGAAAAACATCTACTTCTGCTTCATTGACTACGCCAAAATCTTTGACTGTGTGGATCACAACAAACTGTGGAAAATTCTGAAAGAGATGGGAATACCAGACCACCTGACCTGTCTCCTGAAAAACCTATAAGCAGGTCAAGAAGCAACAATTAGAACCGGACATGGAACAACAGACTGGTTCCAAATTGGGAAAGGAGTACATCAAGGCTGTATATTGTTACCCTGCTCATTTAACTTCTATGCAGAGTATATCATGCAAGATGCCAGGCTGGATGAAGCACAAGCTGGAATCAAGATTGCTGGGAGAAATATCAATAACCTTAGATATGCAGGTGACACCACCCTTATGGCAGAAAGCAAAGAAGAACTAAAGAGCCTCTTGATGAAAGTGAAAGAGGAGAGTGAAAAAGTTGGCTTAAAACTCAACAGTCAGAAAATGAAGACCATGGCATCCGGTGCCATCACTTTATGGCAGATAGATGGGGAAGCAATGGAAACAGAGACTTTATTTTTGGGGGCTCTAAAATCACTGCAGATGGTGACTGTAGACAGGAAATTAAGACACTTGCTTCTTGGAAGAAAAGCTATGACCAACCCTAGATAACATATTGAAAAGCAGAGACATTACTTTGCCAACAAAGGTCCATCTGGTCAAAACTATGGTTTTTCCAGTAGTCATGTATGGATGTGAGAGTTGGACCATGAAAAAGGCTCAGCGCCAAAGAACTGATGGTTTTAAATGGTGGTGTTGGAGAAGACCCTTGAGAGTCCCTTGGATTGCAAGGAGATCCAACTAGTCAATCCTAAAGGGAATCAGTCCTGATTATTCATTGGAAGGACTGATGCTGAAGCTGAAGCTCCAGTACTTTGGCCACCTGATATGAAGAACTGACTCACTAGAAAAGATGCTGAGAAAGATTGAAGGCAGGAGGAGAAGGGAACGACAGAGGATGAAAATGGTTGGATGGCATCACTGACTCAATGGACATGAGTTTGAGCAAGGTCTGGGAGTTGGTAATGGACAGGGAAGCCTGACGTGCTGCAGTCCATGGGCTGGCAAAGAGTCAGATACCACTGAACTAAACTGAATAGAACTGAGGAAAACAAGTGTGAATAAAATAAAGAGAAACATATGTTCTCTACCTGTGGAGAAAGTTTGTCTTCAAAGGTTTAAAGTGTGTTGCATAAGGACAAATGCAATGTTGTAGTTAAGCACAGGGTATTTTTTTTGTTTGTTTCAGTAGCTGCTAAAACATTCCTTAGTCATTTAAATGGCTTAGTCCTTAGTCATTTAAATGGACTTACTCATGCTTTGTCATTGTATGATTATGTAAAAGCCAGTGCCATTAACCTCCAGTCTTGTGCTTTGGTAAACACTTGTATATAAATTGTTTTACTTCTTTAAGTTAATAGAGTGGTTATCCTTTCTGTTTTAGATTTTTATTGTGTGTTTCTTTCTTTTTTAGTTTAGTTTTTTTTTTAGATTTTTATATACAGATAATTGGTGTCAGTGCTTCAGTGAGACCTTACATTTCTAAATTCTTCATCTATACTGTATTATGTGTATTGCCAGCATCTGAACACTTCAGATAATTAAATTAGTTTTAATATGGCTTGTAAAAGGGCAGACTCCAATTTCTGAAATTAAATTCTACTGGAATCATTGTTGATCAGTGACTATTTATGGTTTTTCAAAGCCTGGGTTACTAGCAGGAGTCTATTTAAATTAAGGTATTTTTCTTCAAATGGACCTGGAAGACACTTTTGGGATCGTGATGGATAAGCTCATACTCCAGATGATACAAGATTCAGTACACCTCTCATTTTTTTTAAATGTTCTTCATTATGGAGGGAAGATGAGTGAGTCTGTTTTGTAACATTAATGGCTCCCAGCCATTGCAAGTGTCAGAGTTCTTCCTTGGAGAGAAATGGTAACCCTTCTGGACCAGGGTCCTTTGGTAATCTCTTCTAATTTTGGTTCTCATTGGAAATAGAACAGCTGCTCATCTCCACTTGTCTAGCACATTCCTATTGGTCATAACCACATCTCACGAGTCATCTCATCTCTGCTCTGAGGATGACCAGCTGCAAGACAGCAAAAAAAGAATAACCCCCAAACCAAAAAACAACACAACCATCAGATGCTTTATTTTGACAATGCAGCTGCTTACTGAAGACTCATATGCATTTTCTGCCTCTGACATTTACCTGTAAATAATAAATAAGCTCAGTTGAATGCATTTTGAGCACACCTATCACTAATTAGTAAAATCTGGTTAAAGGAGGCTGCTGTGGAGTAAATTTTATGTAGTGTTGTAATTTTGCTTTCTCACCCGAGTTGTTCCATGCTTAACAGGCTGAAATCTATAAATTACTTTTTATTTTAAAAGCACTGCTTTGTAAAATCTATTGAGTGAAACATGACAACTGTTTTTGATTAAAGCTTGCATGTGTGATTACCATCATCCCCACCAGTGATTTTATAATTAAAATGGTTCTTTTTTTTAATTTGCAGTTAAGAATGAAATTTCTGTGAAGCCTGAAGAACCTGAGTTGCCTCTGCAGAAGTCCTGCAGTGAACACCTGGGATGTTTTTCTACTGATGTATTTGCTTGGTTAGTTTTTTTTTTTTTCCTTCACTTTTTCCTAATAGCAATTTTTACTGTGTACATTTCATTAAAAAACGTTTCTGGAGGATTTATTGATTGTGGAACAGCAGCTCCAGTGCTGGGGTTGATGCAAAAGAAAGTATCTGTTTTGTGGAAGGATACAGCTTGTTCTGTATTTCAGAATCCTGAGCTGGCACTGAGGGTGCATGTTAAAGAAATATCCATCTCAGTATAAGGAAGCATTCCACCACCACAGGGGAGCAGGTTGAATTGTCAGATAGTAACTTACCCATCGGGCTTCCCTGATAGCTCAGTTGGTAAAGAGTCTGCCTGCAATGCAGGAGATCTGGGTTGGGAAGATCCACTGGAGAAAGGATAGTCTACCCACTCCGATCACTGGACATGTTCAACTAGAGACTGGGTTAAATAAAAGCAATGATGTTCAGACTTTTAAAACAATGGAATCCATCTGCTGCTACGCTTTTCCCCAATGTCTTTTTGTGAACTATCACTGTGTTTATTGAAAATGACCCTTTAAAGACAGCCTCTCTGTCTGTGTCCCTCTGGATATTAGAACTAGCCTTCAAACCTCCAGAGGATAGGCCATTGAACTGAGGACCATTTAAAACCCTTTCAGTTCTAACATTGAATGCTTATAAAAATTCTATGTGCGTGAATTTCTTTGTTTCGCTTGAAGCTGATTTCCAAGGTGATTTTTAAATAGAGCATTTGACTATAAAGAATGGACAAAAGTGCTGAGGATTATGGGTGATGGCAATAAGAAGTTTGAGTCACTTCCAGAATTTGTAGAATGTGACCATCTACTATTTTGTACAAGGAGGAGACTTGGCAACCAGTAAGTGTGGTTAAACCAGGGATGCACTTACTTCAGTAGTACAGAGTTAACAGCAGCTTTCTTTATCTTACTTAAGATTTTAACCTCAAAGAAATGTTCTGTGTTAAACTTTTTTCTGAGAGTTGAGTTTGGGAAGGGTTTTGGAAGGCTGTGTTACTTAAAACTGCTTTTTGAGTCCTCCTTATCTTGTATCTTTGTTTTTCCTCACAAGCCTACTAGTATAAATAAAAGTAAAATTTCAAATGAAGTCATTTGAAAGTCATTTATTCATCTTCAAATGAAGAAGATAATATTAATTAGTAAGTTTCTTAGGGAAATATATTTTTTAAATCAATTAAAATCAAATCTAGAAAAATGATAGAGCCAGAAAATATCCATTAAATGACGCATTTTTACATGGAGGGAAACTGCACCAGTTGCTGATCAAGCTGGAACAGTGTATCTTGGCCTTCTCCTCCTCTGTGCTGTTTTCCTGCAGTGCACCTTTAGATACTGTCATGTAATTTGGAATACTCATACTCAGTGAGGTTAGAATATTTTAGTACTGTTTGTGTCTGTTATTAATCGGTATCTTTTAGAATTTTGGGTTGAATTTATGATAATCTTAATAATAAATTCTTTTGAAATAAAATATTCTGTACCAGTTACATAAGGTAAAATACTTTGATAGTGCTATCAAAGCATTTACCATTTGGTTAATGCTTTGGTGATTATTTTACAATTGCCTCATAATTTTCCTTTTAAATGGATGGTACAATTTTTCTCTCGTTTCTAGCTCTGAATCTCTAAGAAACAACATTGGATTTGATTTAAAGGCTCCATTGTCAAATTTTGAGAAAAGAAAAAAGATTTCTCTTCTTCATTCAAGCAAGGAAAAGCTGAGAAGGTAAATTTTGATACAGCCTCCCCCCCCCCCTTTTTTTTTTAGCATTATTCCTTCGTAGGAAGAAATTACTTTCATGAATTTCATAGTTTTTTATAGCATTGTTAAAAGTTAGTGTGAAGACTTCTCTTATGGTCCAGTGATTAACATTCCACCTGCCAGTGTAGGGTATGTGGGCTCGATCCCAGTCCAGGAAGATTCTACGTGCTTCGGAGCTACTAAATCCATGCACCGCAACTACTGAAGCCTGCATGCCTAGAGCCCATGCTCCATAACAAGAGAAGCCCGGCTATGAGAAGCCTGGGCACCAGAAACTAGAGAGTAGCCCCCACTCACTGCAACTACAGAAAAGCCTGCAGGCGGCAACAAAGATGCAGCATGGCCAAAAAAAAGTCACTGTGAAACTAGTTTATCTGGCAACTGAATATATGCTACTCACTCATTCTACTCATTTAGCCATTCAGCAAGTACGTGTGAGTGTAATGTGCCAGAATATGATTGGAGAATTGAAATAAGAAATAAATTGTTGCCTTCAAGGAGCTCTTAGCCTAGTGCTCAGACAGACTTCTAACAAAAATATTTAGGAACAAAAATGCATAAAAGACATGTAATATCTGTACAGTGGTCACTCAAGATATTGCTGTGATAAACTAAAAACCTAAGTCATGCATTATATATAATTATGAATTCAACTGTTTATGTTATCAAGACGTCAGTCCTCACTAAACTGAAATACAATTCAAATCTAGATAATTTGAGTAGCTTTTTGGTTTTTTTTTGGAAAAAGTTGACAATCTAATTCAAAACTGTATGGAAAGGGCTCTGAATATAAAAGGGCTTAGAATAAAGCAATCTTGAAAACATCTAACAAAATTGGAGTGTGTAAGCTACCTGGCTTTAAGACATAGTATACAGCTACATTTATCAATTATTTTACTAAAGTGAAGATGGACTGATAGATAATATAACACAATAGCCCAGTATTAGACCCACATATTTTGGTTTTTTGATTTTCAGCAAATCACCTGAGCAAACAACTTGGGGAACGAAAGTCTTTTCTGTAAATGTTGCTGGAACAACTGGACATCCATGTGAAACAAATGATGAAACTTGACCACTTACTCATATCATTTGAAAGTTAATTCAGCATGGAGTATAGACAGGGCTACTGTATAAAGCTAGAGCTGTAAAACTTCTAGAATAGGGCTGTTCAGTAGAACTTTCTGCAGTGTTAGAAATGGCCTGTATCTGCTGTCCAGGAAGGTAGCTGCAAGTCATATTATTGAGTATTTGAAATGTGAGTATTGCAACTTAGGAAATGAATTCAAATTTTTATTAATTTTTTATGAATTTATATTTAAATAGATTAATGTGGCTCATAGGTAATGAACTGAAAGCTACAGTTCTAGAAGAAAATAAAGGTTAATGTTTTCACTAGCTGAGGGTAGGCGATTGTTCCTTATGACACAGAAAGCAGTAACCACAAAAGAAACAGAATTAGGACTCCTCAAAATTTACAACTTTTGATTTCATAAGACCCCACTCAGAAAATAAATAGGCAGACTACAGACAGGGAGAAAAGATTTGCAAAACAAATATATTGATAAAATACTGATACTAGAATATATGGAGAACTCCTAGAGTTCAATAATAAAAAGACCTGCATAGGTAAAGTATTTGAACAGACACTTCACAAAGGAAGATAAAGTGCCTAATAAGCAGTGGAAAAAATTGCTGAATGTAATTTGTCATCATGGAAATGCACATTATAAAGCATGAGATACTACCACATACACCTCAGAAAGTCCAATATTTTAAAACTAAAACTGACAATGTTAAATGTTGTCATAGATTTAGAACAACAGGGATTCTCAAAGACTGATGGGAGGAGTGTAAAATGGTAGAATTTGGGGGAAAGTTCTGCCAGTTTCTTCTAAATTTATAAAATAGCCCATTGATTCAATTCCTATACATTTACTAAGAGAAATAAAAATGTGCATTCACAAAAAGATGTATAGAAGATCTAGTAGTTTTATTCCTAATGATCAAAAATTGGAAATAGTGGAAGTGCTGATTAATAAGAGCCTGAATAAATAAATTGTGGCATACTTATACTTTGGAATGCTATTAATAAAAAGCAACAAATTACTGACGTAACAGATTATCTTGGATAAATCTCAAAACCATTATGTAAGTGAGAGAAACCTTACATAAAAATATACATATGAAGTTAAAAGAGAGGCAAAAATTAATGTGAGAAGGAAAAATATCAGAAATGTGGTTGCCTTTTACGGGGGATGAGACTGACTAAGAAGGGACAGAAGGAACTTTCTGGAGTCATGAGAATGTTAATGAGGTGGTTTGTGTCACACAGCTTTGTGCATTATCAAAACTCATAGAATGGCACCCTTAAGATTGGTGCATTTTATTTTATGTAACTTTTACCTGAAAATAAAATAATTTTAACTGTGGCTTATAATATGTTTAGGGGTTTAGTGTACTGAAGTCTGTAATTTACTTTGAAATACTTCAGTGTAATGAAATGGATTGATGTCTGGCCAGTGAGATAATTCATATATGACAAAGCATGAACAGTAACTGTTCACTGTGGACTCCAGGTTATAGGTATTTAAGTGCTCCCTGCACAAATTCTTAATTCTTTCAGCTTTTAAAGAATAAGAATTTTTAATTCTCTCAGTCTCCCTGTATGTTTGAACATTTTCCTAATGGAAGAAATATTTAATATGATTTTTCACTATAAAAGTGATATATGCCCCACAGATACTTGGGAAATGTAGAAAATAAAAGGAAGAAATAATATGTTCTATAGTCCAACTATCTAGAAATAATGACTAATTGACACTATTGTCACTTTTGGCCTTAATGGCTATAATCATATTTTATATGCTTCTTCTATCTTCTACTTAGATCCTATAGAAATGCCCTGTTTTTGCCCAGTAAGCTTTATATCCTTTCCACGTCCAGATAATATTCTGCTGAACTAATATCCTCTAGCTTACTTAAGCATCCACTTATTTTGTGTCTTTAGATTGATTTACTTATTTTACTGAAAAGGAAAGTGAAGTTGCTTAGTCGTGTCCAACTCTTTGCAACACCATGGAGTGTAGCCCTACCAGGCTCCTCTGTCCATGGGATTTTCCAGGCAAGAATACTGGAGTGGGTTTCCATTTCCTTCTCCAGGAGATCTTCCTGATCCAGGGATTGAACCTGGGTCTCCTGCATTGTAGGCAGACGCTTTACTGTCTGAGCCACTGCTGCTAAGTTGCTTCAGTCGTGTCCGACTCTGTGCAACCCCACAGACGGCAGCCCACTGGGCTCTGCCATCCCTGGGATTCTCCAGGCAAGAACACTGGAGTGGGTGTCTGAGCCACAGGCAAGTCATTTTACTGAAAGGCTACCATAATGGATATCATTCTACAGAAAGTTTTTCTTCTATCTTCTACTTAGATCCTATAGAAATGCCCTGTTTTTGCCCAGTAAGCTTTATATCCTTTCCACGTCCAGATAATATTCTGCTGAACTAATATCCTCTAGCTTACTTAAGCATCCACTTATTTTGTGTCTTTAGATTGATTTACTTATTTTACTGAAAAGGAAAGTGAAGTTGCTTAGTCGTGTCCAACTCTTTGCGACACCATGGAGTGTAGCCCTACCAGGCTCCTCTGTCCATGGGATTTTCCAGGCAAGAATACTGGAGTGGGTTTCCATTTCCTTCTCCAGGAGATCTTCCTGATCCAGGGATTGAACCTGGGTCTCCTGCATTGTAGGCAGACGCTTTACTGTCTGAGCCACTGCTGCTAAGTTGCTTCAGTCGTGTCCGACTCTGTGCAACCCCACAGACGGCAGCCCACTGGGCTCTGCCATCCCTGGGATTCTCCAGGCAAGAACACTGGAGTGGGTGTCTGAGCCACAGGCAAGTCATTTTACTGAAAGGCTACCATAATGGATATCATTCTACAGAAAGTTTATTCTGTGTTTGTGATCCTTATAAGTGAAAGTACCCTATGGAAGGGTGTATGACCTTTCAAAGCCTTCATCCATGTGTCAAATTGTTGACACTTTCAACCCTTTTACAGAATTGTCCCTGATACATTTCCACGGAACCCTCAAAGCTTAAAGCCCAATTAAAATACCACCCACTGGTCTGGAATATTTGAGTTATCCACTGGCTATATGTCAAAGTGGATTTTTTAATCCATTTATTTTTGTCATTCTGAGGTTCAGAAAGGTTTAGTAACTTGCCTAAGATCCCAGCTAGAAATTGTCAAAGCTACCCTTTGATCCCATTTATGTCAGTATGGCAGTATTCAGCACAAAACATGCTTAAGCATGTTTATTAAATGAAAACATGGATAACTGAAGGTTCCAAAGGCTTCGGTCAATTTGCTGTTACATTTCCTATGTATTTCCCTTCAGACCTATGAAATACTTAGGTTGGTTTCTTTCTGGTATGAGCCTGGATGTTGTTCTCATTTGCATATCGGTTTATTTGTTTTGCTCATGTGCCCGCCTTGTGTAAAGGAAGCAGGCTTTTGATTTTCCTTTCAGAACATAGTTAAAGCCCATGTATTTCAAGATGCTAGTTGTGTGTTGTTGGAAATGTGATCCAGACCAGGGCGACGGGACTATCCCATGGACTCTGTCTTCCGGTTGTCTCTCGTGTGGTCACAAAAGGATTTACCTACGTGGTGTGTGATTCTCTCCTCTGAGGGTTGTATCTCCTGTGGGTTTCCATAGGCAGAGGGAGTGTTCTCTGGTGTCCTCAGTGTCCGGGCATCCTGCACACCCACAGGGATGAGTGAGCTGGGTTGCCTTCAGCACAGACACTGTACTTGTGAGCCTGGGATTCCAGGGGCCATGGAGGCTGCTGGCTTGTGGGGACATGGTCTTCCTCTGAATTGGACACTAGAAAGGGAGAGGTTGGTTCCTTTATAAACAGACCCAGGAGGAAGACTGTTTGTCCTTGTGACAGGAAGAAAGTAGACTAATTATTCCTTACTTGTGGCACTTCTCTGCTCAGAGAACGAATCAAGTATTGCTGTGAGCAGCTGCGCACCCTGCTGCCGTATATGAAGGGGAGAAAGAATGATGCGGCTTCCGTCCTCGAGGCCACAGTTGATTACGTGAAGTTTGTCCGGGAGAAAATCCCTCCAGCCATCATGGGCCAGGTATGCAACTCTCAAGCCCTTGAATTTTATTCTCGTAGACAATGCTTTAATGCTGCAGTTTCCTTTCTTTCTATTTTATAATTGGAAATGTATGTCTGTTTGTATATTTTGAAAAACATCTATAGCTGTCATAAAGTAGGTCTCTGTCTGTCTGTCTGTCTGTTTCTTAGATTACAGAAGTACTTCAGAGCAATAGGAGGTTTTGTAAGAAACAACAAATGCCCATCCAGCTATCCGTCCCAGGCACGATCATGGCACAAAGGTATGACAGTCTGAATCTTGTGAGTCCAAAGTCACCTTGTTATTTTTCTCTGATATTAATGCTAGAAATAACACAGGGACTGAACCCACCCATACTGAGAACTCAGGCATCTACTAAGCATCAGTGAACTTTTCCCATTGCTGATGTGCATCATTGAATTATAGTGGATAAAATATATAATAGTCTCAGGCCTGGGATCCTTTCATGACTTGACTCACTCTTAACTTCTTTTGTTGTTTCTTTAAACCAGACTTCACAAGTAGTGTCTGTGGTGACTGACAATGTATTTGTGGCATGATGAATTCTAGCATTCCTCTGTGACCAGGGCAATCCAGCCTCATTTTTTTCAGTTAGGAGTCCTTAAAGAAGTTGCCAGTGTAAAAGGTGGTGTGCCAAATGAATGCTTCCATATTTAAATTGATTAGAATATGTAAACCAAGAAGAACTCTTAACAAGGAAAAGTAAACCTTTCCTTCATGTCCTAAATAACCATCCTGAGTCCTAGTCTATGCTTTGCTCTAATATTAATACAGAGTTTATCTCTGTGCCTTTTAGAACTCAAATGACAGAAGAGCAGTTCAACTCAACAGTGTTCATATCCTCCTCTTTGAGAAATGCCTAAAAATGTTTTTTGTCTTCTAAGGGAAAACAGTGTGCTGAGAAGCACTCACTCACCTGCGTCAGGCATCCGAGTCCTGACTAATGAGCGCTTGAATGTGTACTCTGCTCCTGCCTCCGAGGACGCCTTGGATGAAGCTGTGAGAGGTGAGCTCTGCCCGCTGCTCTGCGGCTGTAGTGTATGTGGGCTTCGGTGCGTGTCCTGCCCAGCCGGGGCTCCTGTGCAGCCACGGCCATAACCAAGGGATGAGCCGTGGCTGGAAGATTGCACCCTGGGTCCTCTGGTGCTGTCCGCTGGAAGGACCCAGCTGGCCGCAGGCATTTGAGTAGTGCTATCCCAGAGGGTGGGCTGAAAATGGACTGTCGTCCCTAGAAAGTTCATCTTGCTCACAGATGACGAGCATACTGGTGACTGTGTGTATTATGTGAGTAGAATCTAAAGCGAGGGAAGTATTCATGTTAATTCAGTGCTAGGAGTATATAGACAGACCGCGGATATATTGTGAGTTTTCTTCCAGGCCACTGCAATAAAATGAGCTTCACAATAGAGTCACATGTTGTTTGATTTCTCAGTGCATATAAAAATTATGTTTACACCATACCATAGTCTGTTAAGTACATGATAGCATATGTCTAAAAAAGTCATATGCAGGCCTTAATTTTAAAAAGTTTCATTGGTTTAAAATGCTAGCTGTCATCTGAGTTTTCAGCGAATACTAGTAGTGATACCAAAGATGTGACATTGTCATTGAGGTCGTGTGCATATTGTGGGGACATAATGGAGACCACATGAACAAATGGGGTTACTGGGATTGATGTCAAAAGTCAAAGAAGAAAGGGGCCCAAAATAGGACACAGCCCTCCTTGCTCATGTATCAGCCTCAGGGTGTTTGTTAGTCCTTTTAGACTTTTTTTCCTGACATAGTAGGGAGGGAAGGAGAGAAAGAAAAAGTAGCCATGAGCCATGGTTGAACTGCTTAGAGTAGCTCTGGCTGAATGTCACAAAGAATGATTAAATCAGCCCAGATTAGATCAGAGAGGGACCAGGCCACAGGCACATGCCTGTCAGTGTTACTTCTTATATAGACAGTACTTCTGCATTTTCACTCTTCATATCCTGCAGAATCTCTGAAACACTCTCCTCATGCTAGTGCGTTCAGGCCTTTCTGTGCCCCCAGAGCTCTTGGTCTTGTATCACCTGAAGTGACTGGTCCAAGAAGAAACAAATCCACTAGGACCATAGGCTTATGTCAGATTCAGGCTGGAGGAGACCTTGAAGGTCATTGAACCAAACCCCTCATTCTGATTTTATTTATATACATTTTTCCATTTGAAAGCAGTATTAGTCCTTTACTAAAAATCCGCTAGTAGTAGTCATATACAGATGTGAGAGTGGGACCATAAAGAAGTCTGAGAACCAAAGAATTGATGCCTTCAAATTGTGGTGCTAGAGAAGATTCTTGAGAGTCCCTTGGACTGCAATGAGATCAAACCAGTCAATCCTAAAGGAAATCAACCCAGAATATTCATCGTAAGGACTAATGCTGAAGCTCCAATATTTTGACCACCTGATGTGAGGAGCCAACTCTTTGGAAAAGACCCTGATACTGGGAAAGATTGACAGCAGGAGGAGAAGAAGGTGACAGAGGACGAGATGGTCAGATAGCATCACCAACTCAATGGACATGAGTTTGACCAAACTCCGGGAGACAGTGAAGGACAGGGGAACCTGGTGTACTGCAGTCCATGGGGTTGCAAAGAGCTGGACATGACTTAGCGACTGAACAACAAAACCCAGCTAAGAAAATAACTTCATTTTTTAATGTATTTCTTTCAAGTCTTTATGTGTGTGTGTATATATATATATATACATATATTTTTTTTTAGTAGTAATACTATAGTAGTACTCTTCTATAGTATTGGTCTTCCCAGTGGTCATGTATGATTGTGAGAGCTGGACCGTAAAGAAGGCAACATTCCAAAGAACCGATGCCTTTGAACTGTGGAACTGGAGAAGACTCCTGAAAGTCCCCTGGACAGCAAGGAGATCAAACCAGTCAGTCTTAAGGGAAATCAACCCTGAATACTCATTGGAAGGACTGATGCTGGAGCTGAAGCTCCAGTATTTTGGTCATCTGATGCAAACACCTGTCTTATTGGCAAAGTTCCTGATGCTGGGAAAGATCAAGGGCAGAAGGAGAAGAGGGCGTCAGAGGCTGAGATGGCTGGATGGCATCACTGATCCAATGGACATGAACTTGGGCAAACTCTGGGAGACGCTGAGGGACAGGGCAGCCTGGCCTGCTGCAGTCCACGGGGTCGCAAAGAGTTGGACACGATGGGGCAGCTGAACAACAACAACATAGTAGTCATCATGTCGGACCTCCAATTTTGTCTCTGACCTTTTTACTTAACATTGTGTCCTGTGCGCTTGGATTTTGTATTATGCAGCCTTTATCACCAGTTTAATGGTTTTAGTAGTTTATCCAGTGATTTAGAGAATAGTTTTCTTGCTACATTTAGTGTTTCCAGGTTTGTGGGGAAAGTGATTTTATACATAACATTTCAGAAAATACATCCCTGTATATGGATTTTTCTATATTTTGGACTTTTCCTTGGGCTGGATGTGAGCATATGTGTAGCTGGCCATGCATGTTGCAAAATGGTTTTTGAAAGACGAATGGAACAGTTGGAATAAGTTAAATCTTTCAAATTGCACTTTCACCACTTAGGCCAGTAAATTGAAGGTTAGAGAAGTTAAGTGGCCACCTATGATCCCCTGCTTTCTGTGATAAATCTGACCTGTAAACCAGAAGTGCTGATCTTAGTCAGCATTTAGACTTCATTAAGTAGCTTTTACTTGTCCTTTTCCATAAATTTATGTACAGTTTTGCTGAAATGATTTTTTTCACAAATATTCCAGGTCCATTTGTATTTAAAGTCGATATAAAATTATATTCCTTTACTTTCATTTCTGTTAGTGTCCAGAAGAAAATAAATATTCACAGCATAGGGACTACATTGTTAACATTCACTATATATTAAACATATTTTTCTGCCTTCTAGTTACTGTACAGAATAGAGTGATATAACAGTATAACCCACTCACTGATGGAAAAATCAGTGACCAAACTATTTGTGGCTGAATGGAGTTTTTCTTTCCAACATTCTTCCTTGCTTCATAGAAATGGTCACTTTTTATGATGAAAGACACACACATGCATACACAGGCGAAGAGAGCTGATATGTCTCTAAAATCTCTGTCTTTAAATGACAAGTGAACACTAATTTATAGTGTTTGTATTACACTAAATGTGACTACCAAAAAGTTCACTTTGTTTTTTCATCAGCATTTGAGTGTAGCAGTATCTTAAGTTTGTACCGTGGGGAAATGAAATAGAGGGTGATTTATTTCAGATACAGTAGTTCAGAGTTACCAATTTGCATATACTGATGGATACTCTTTTTTATTAAAGGTCAGTCCAGCTCTGCGTCAGAGAACGCTATCGGTGATGTGTATAAAACCCGAATCCCCGGCACAGCTCTGTCTCTTAATTCCTTCCATGCTGTCAGATACTATTCTAAAGTGGTCCCTTCCTATGACGCAGCTGCCGTAACAAATCAGAACACTTCAGTGCGTTTCCCAACATCTGTAGCCAAAGTCTCCAAGTTTCTTCCTCAGCACTGCAATTCTGTGTTGGGCCAAGCGTGCACAGCACACCCCAAATGTCTGGTAAGTCTCTTGGGGTCTGTGGGTCAGACCGGGCTCTCTCATTCCAGCCCACAGGGGCCCCTGACCTGCATTTTGTTGCTGATGCTCAGGGTTAGAAATCTCTTGGACTGGGACCGTGGGAGGCAGCCCAGGCACTGGTTCCCGGTGCTGCACAGTGGCTCTCTAGATATCCAGGGTCAGTGTGGACATGGCCCTGCTGCTCTCACCGGAAGTGACCTAATGGAACCTAATCTCCTTTAGCACCCCTCTTCACTGCTCCCCACCTCACCAGCCTCATCCTCCACTGGCCCCATGGCTGGGTTCTGCTTTATCTCTAGGCCCCAGTCACTTGTACTTTATGAAAACCTGTTCTTGAAATGCCAACCAGGCTGGTTTCACATCCCAGGTGTCTGCATGCCACAGTTATTTATTGAGCACCTACTGTGTTCCAGCATTGTGCTAACCACCGAGAATGGAGTGTCTAGACCACGATCCCTGCGTTCATGAAGCTGAGTCTCATAGGGTGCAAACATGGAAGCAGACAGTGGTGATGTGCATTGGAGCATGTAGAGGGAGATCCCAGTGTTTGCAGTGTGACACAGATGCAGGCAAGGTTAAAAGACAGCATGTCCCTGGAGGAAGTACTGTCTACGCTGAGATCTGAAGAGTGAGAATTAGCCCAGGAGAGCAGTTAGGAATTGTGAGTGAGGAAGGGAAAAGCATTCCAGGCAGATGGTTCAGCATATATAAACAGTGGTATCTTCATTTTGGGCAAGAATTGTTCAGTTCCAGAGAAAGACCCAAGCTAGACTTGCCTGCTTAAAATAGGCTCTCATAACCTTAATATAACTATCAATACTTTTGCATATTAATAATAGTTAATGTTTTGAGTACTTAGTAAGTAATGTGTCAAATACCGTACATGTTAATGTGGGTTATCTGATGAACCTGTGACAGTCATTTGAGTTAGGGACATCATTTCCATATGACATCCATAGAGTGGGAATAATAGTGACTTTCCCAAAAAATATTTATAAGAAAACTATTCTAAAGAGCATTAGAAAGACATTTTAAAACATGAAGTATCTACAGATATAATACTGTTGCTAATAATCATTAGTATACCAGTCCGAAAACTAGAGTAAACTTAAAAAAAAATGATTGCAACATTATTTTAACTGTGACTTACACTTAACTGTATGTAGTTTTTGTTGGAGAATTGTTTAGTAACTATGAATAATACATATTTTAAAACCTGTAGGCATATTCACCTAAAGAGTTCATGGTTTTACAAATTATTTCCTATTGCTTGAGGACATAGAACACACATTTGTGTCATTATGAGTAAGAACAGGCCAATATTCAATTAATGTGGTTTTTGTTTTTTCACCTTTGCAGCAACAGTTTTGGGCGTATTAATAGCACATGTTTGAAATTCACTCTAGACCACCTATTGGGTGCCGTTTGACAATACAGGAAGAATGGAACAAAGAATGATCTTGAAAGCTACACCCAGAGACCTAATATCAAAAGGGTTTGCATTGTATGGCTTCTGATAAATGTGCTAAAAGCTTCTGCAGGTAGAAAGACAGGCAGCAAGAGTCCTAGCTAGCCATAGGCTTTTATTAATACTTAGCTTCATACACACTTGGATCTCCCCCAACCAAGGTGCTCTAAGAACAAATGGCCTCGGTGACCTGGACACTTTTTGTTCTCAAAACACATTCCACAATTTATGCAAAAAGTACATTATAAAGAAGATCCACAATTTATGCAAAAAGTACGTTATAAAGAAGATCCACACAGTGCATTGATGTTGCTAAGTACAGATATTGCAACTTGATTCTTATTTTTAGTATCACTGTGAGTTACTGTCACTTATTTCTAGGTGGTATCTTTTCCAGATTTGGCATTTTAGAGCACTTCCTTCATTATTCACACTGAGATACCTTAATTTGAGAGATGTGTTTACCTCCTGACTTGACTACTAATGAATAAACTGACGTGTTTATTTTTGCATTTCACCTTCCCTTGAGTGAAATGAGAACTAACATCTTTCTGGATCTTTCGTTACAGATTACAGATTAGCAGGTTTTTCTTTGTTTTCCATCTCCTTCTCCCTATGGGCATTAGAAAAGATTGTTGGAAATAAGGGGAGAAAAATGTTTGTTTTATATTTCACTGAAATGTTCTTATGCATAAGTTTTATTATTAAAGGAAATATTCAGTTCTGATACTGAAAATGATAACCAGTTTTTGTTCTGTTTAATAAATACGTGTTCCCTCTTTTAGTAGTGCTGTGTAGGGAAATTAATTTTACTAGAGTTTTGAGCAGTTTAAAAATTAGGCATAGCCTACATTTCATGTTAAAATGTATAACTTTTCTGTGAGGATGGCAAGATGATGGAATTTGTAGATATTTGGCAAACTTGATAAAGGAACTAGAAGTTTCTAACTAAGATTCTGTGCTTTTTATTATAAACGTGTGCTTGACTCTTGCTGTTGGGAATAGTAATGGCTTTGACATTGTAGGAGAACCTGTTGAGCTGTTTTGAGCACTGGGATGACTGCCTGTGTTCACAGATGGTCTTAGTTTATACTGGGACTTGTTCTTTGCATCAGCATTTCCCTTAATACATGCATGGACCATGAGACACAGTTGTGGCTTGGAATTCTATCACACCTAGAAGGGTGACACACACGTCCCATCCACCTGTGGTTTTCAATCCCCCTTTTTTTTCTCTTTCTACATGGAGAAGAGGCTGCCAGATTCCTTTTTTTCAGTGCTGGTCCCCATGATCCTTCATGCAAGTGTCCAAAATCACTTCCAATACATGAATTTTATTTTTAATAAATTATGCTCTTCTGACTAAGTTCACCTGTCAGCTTGGGCGGAAAGGTTAGTTGGGCCTCAGCTTGTAAAACTAGAACATAATTTTCCTTTGTAAAGTCAGGATGACTGGTCATGAGACAGTTGAAATGTTGTTTTCACAATGAAAAAGGGGCAGAGAGTTTGTTGAGAAAAAGTGGCGGCTTGCAGGTTCACACTGATGGTTACAGCAGTCCCTTCCCCGGATAGGGATCAGGGGCAGAAGCAAATGTTTACTGAGCCCTTTCTGTGGCCCAGGCAGTTTAGGAGATATACCTTTGAGGAGAGGGACTTAGCTGTACTAGTCTCTAGACCCTCCATGTCAGCCATTTGGCTGGTTAGATGGATGGATGCACAGGTACTTGGATGGGTACCTGGGGGAAGGAGGAGCCAAGGGGAAGGAGGCGTCTGAACATGGGTGATGATCCTGAGAAAGGAAAGCAGGAGACATGGTCAGGCGCTTAGGGACCCACTTGAAGTCAAAAGAGAAGGAAGAGTAGAAGTAGATGCTTAGCCATCCGGCGGTATAGCTTTTACAGAGAGTGTATGGATGGGTACCTGGGGGAAGGAGGAGCCAAGGGGAAGGAGGCGTCTGAACATGGGTGATGATCCTGAGAAAGGAAAGCAGGAGACATGGTCAGGCGCTTAGGGACCCACTTGAAGTCAAAAGAGAAGGAAGAGTAGAAGTAGATGCTTAGCCATCCGGCTGTATAGCTTTTACAGAGAGTGTATCGCTACTCTGTTTACACTTATTTCCTGCCCCTCAGCCGTGCTTTTCTAATAGACGAGTTGGATGGTCTCCCAGCTTACTCCCAGCTTACAGACAAGGCAGTAATGGGGAGTGTTTTCAAACAAACTGTTGTCTGTTCAATGGATAACAGTCAGATGTTGAACAACTCAAAAATCATTCCGTTATTTATTAACTTTTCTCTAACTGTTTATTTGGCAGACTTTGTCTTTTTTTTTTAAAGACTTCTTTTTTTTCATGTGGACCATTTTTTAAAGCCTTTATTGATTTGTTACAATATTGATTCTGTTTTATGTTTTGGGATTTTTTGGGCCCCGAGGCATGTGGGATCATAGCTCCCAGCCCAGGAATTGAACCCACACCTCCTGCGTTGGAAAGCAAACTCTTAACCACTGGACTGCCAGGGAAGTCCCATGATAGGCATTGTCTTAAATGCTGAGAAAACTATATAAGGCATTGTCTTTTTTTTGTGTTCTATATATAGGCGTTTAGAATCTGCTGGGAGGGACAGGTTGGCTGGAACTACAGTGGAGTTTAGTGAGTGCTATGCAGGGGGAAAATATGAAGTTCTCAGAAGCATCGCACACAGCATTCTGGGGATTCACGAGAGGCTATGGAGGTGGTGATGTCTGTGGGTGTGTGCTAAGTTGCTTCAGTCATGTCAGACTCTGTGCAACCCTATGGACTGCAGCCTGCCAGTCTGTGCTCTCCTTTAAAACTGGTAGTGAGTGACTTATCGTGAAGATTAAATGATAAAATATGTGAAAGCTCTTAGAACAGTGCCTGGCACATAGTAAGCATTTAATACATGTTAATTCATCATATGATTGTCATCACCACAATTATAACAGTGATTAAGCTAAGATTTTAAGGGCCTGTAGGCATAAACTAAGCCAAGTCATGGAGATTTGGGGACTGGTTTGGGAGATGAGTTTTCAGGCAGAGAGAACCTCATTTGCGAAGGAACAAAGGAAAGAACAGTGTAATACGCCTGGAGAAGTGAAGGCGATTCTGTGTGGCTGTGAAGAGAGTTCAGGCGTGGGATCGAGGAAGAATGGAGCAGGGAGAGACAGGCAAGGGCCATTTGACATTGCCCTGTTTGCACTCTGACTAGTCTTCATTGTTGTCATGGTATTAATGTAATCAGATTTGCATTTTAGGGTGACCATTCTGGTTTTGGTGAGTTAAGGCCAGAATGAATCAGAGCGGGGCTAAAACCAACTTGGCAGGGGAAGGACTGGCCTTCAGACAAGAAATGGCCTGAAATAAATCATTGGCAATGTGAATGAAAAGTAGAGGCAAATTTGGTTGATATTAAAAAGGAAGAATTAGTAAGAGGTGGTAGATGATCCGATACAGAGGTTGTGAAGGAGCGCAAAGTAGTAAGGATAACACCCAGGCCTCGGGCTTTGGTTGCTGGACAGATCACACTGAGCTCGCTGGGGGTACACAGGGAAACGAGCATTTGGAGGAATGGCGTTGGATGATGACAGTTTCATCTGGGAATGTGCTACGTTGGGTGTGTATATGGTATCCTAATGGAGGTGGCCAAAAAACACTCAGATCTGCGCACACAGAGAGGCAGGGATTGGAGTGAGAGATAGTTTAGGGTGTCTTCATCCTGAGGTGGGAAAATGTGGCTGAGATTCAGTCATTAAATGGTGGCCTGGGTGATGAACGAGGGCCTTCTAACCCTGCAATTCTATTACAGTTCATCATAAGAAGTCACTCGGTCAGGCCCCAAGTGTCACATGACACTGCAAGTTACCAGAGTTTTGAGACATGGGTAGAACTTTCTAAGGCAAAGGGTACAACTTGCTTGTGGTGGCTGTGTTTACTGTTTTATTTATTTTTTCTTCTAGTTTTACGGAGATGTAATTGACATACAACACTGTATAAGTGTAAGGTGTACAGCATAATGACTTACATATATCATGAAATGATTAGGACAGTAAGTTTAGGGAACATCCATCTTCTCATATAGATACAAAGTCAAAAAAAAGTTTTCCTTGCAGTAATGACTCTTAGGATTTACTCTCTTAACAACTTTGATATATAACATACATCAGGGTTATTTATATTAATCATGCTGTGCATTATATCCCTAGTGTTTATTTATAAGTTTATACCTTTTGAAACCACCTTCATCCAATTCCCCCTTCCCCAACCCCAGTGAGAAATTAAATTTCTCTGAATTTCTGGCTTCTGAAAAATTCAAAACATAGGCAATACTGAATGTATTTCTGGCTTTGGCAAAACAGCAGCACATTGCTCAGGTAAGTAGTACCTGGCCCTTTATATTGGGCATCAGGTTCCTTCTAGTCACATCTCACCCAGCTTGCTTCCTTCATTGAAATGACTTGCCCAGTCCCTATAGGTATTCCAGTTTGTCCCCCACACTTGGGGGATGGAGAGTGGCAGCACATTAAAATATACATTCCCAGGCAGCATATCCCACGGTCAGATTAGCAAGCTTGGTCATGGCAGTAACAAGGAATTCATATTATAACAACTCTGCCCAAGATGTTGTTGGCATCTGATTATCCTTAAAAACACGCAGTGCACACAAACGGATGCAGAAACCCAGAGGGGACATGAAACAGAATGTAAAAAGTGAAAGTGTTAGTTGCTCAGTCATGTCCGACTCTGCGACCTCATAGACAAGACTCCTCTGTCCATGGGATTCTCCAGACAAGAATACTGGAGTGTGTTGCCATGCCTTTCTCCAGGGGATCTTCCCAACCCCGAGATCGAACCCTGGGTCTCCTGCACTGCAGGCAGATTCTTTACCATCTGAGCCACCAGGGAAACAGACATAGTAAAACGTCATCAACTTCTAAACCTGAAGCACTAGTGGATTTATGAAAACCATGCATCTGGGGGCTCCTGTCTCAGAGACTCTGATTCCATAATTCTGGAACAGGGCCCAGTAATCAACATAGAATGATTCTGATGCACTGCCAGATTTGAGGGCCACTGTTAGATTTATTAGTCGGTTGCCTTTTCCTTCTCCAGGGGATCTTCCTGACCTAGGGATCAAACCCAGGTCTCCTACACTGCAGGCAGATTCTTTACCAACTGAGCTACGAGGGAAGCCCACTCTTAGATTTATAATGTGCTAGTGAAGTGTCTTGAGAGCAGATGTCAAGGAACGAAGCAGGAGGAACACAGCCTCCCAAATTTCTGCAGCTCATGGGAGAGGATCATTACTGCCCCACTGGGTGATGGAGAAAGGTTTGCTAAGGAGATGAGTTTCAGAAACTGCTTTGGTAAGTTAAAATGATGATCAGGTCAGAGCATAGCTGTGGGGCAAATCAAAGGCTCCAGGAGAGGACCCAGGGATGTTTCAGTAGAAATAAATAAGAAGAGTGAAAACCACGAAAGTGAGGTCTGCTTGGCTCACTTGCACTTATCTTGATTGCATAAAAATTTGTATGAAGGGAGGTGCTTTCTCAAGTTTATTAAATGTTTATGTTTGTAAAAGTACAGGGATTGTTAAAAGCAGAAAGCCCCCTTTTCAATATAACTAACACCAGGAAACATCTCATGTCTCTGGATACTTATTATCACAAAATCCCTGAGACCAAACCTGAGCCTTTGCAATTTTCTATCCCTGCTGTTTTCCCCTTTGCCTATCTCCCTATTACATGGAATGAGGAAACAGGAAGCCCTTGCTTAATCAGGTATCAAGAGCTGCTTTCATCACTATGGAAATGTGACACCCCTATGCAAGACAGAGAAACCTCTTATCTCTGTTTTTCAAGGGGGATTTTTAACATCCCAGAATAATATCCTTTCTGAAAACAAAAAACAGGAAGATACATACACAAACACAAAACTGCATTACATAGTATGTTGTATGCTGCTGAATTTTAATCATCAAACTCAAGAAAAAAGCATTTTTCATTTTTGCTCAAAGCAAACATTTGTTTCAAGAAGAGGTCAGATTGTAAACTAGGTAGGCTTGAGTACTGCAGTGAAATAGACTTCTAATGTGCACAGATACACTGGTTCTGAAAAGGTGTCTGCTAAACCATCTATCCCAAGAAGTCTTTGCAGACAGATATTCCTTTCCACTTCTCACTTCCCCAGATAGGCTATATGAAGGTGTTGGCAGTGGTGTGTTTTCTAAAACACTGAATTCCCCCTCCTGTATCCTGTCTCAAGCTATTTTCTTATGTTCTTCAAAATAATAACCAAAGTTTAAATTCTGTGACTTAGGACTTATGAGACTCCACACCATTTTAAAATCTCCAATAACAGGTGTCGACTTGACAAACACTATGAAAACTCCTTGCAGGTTATTTTCTCCATAAACCTAAAGTTAATCTCAGTGTTGGGCTGAAAACTATGGGGAAGTGGGAAATCTCTCCCACAGCCATGTATATATTAGGACAGGTTCACAGAAACAAGAATAAACTCACCACCACCACCCCCCATCTATTGGTTTGGACTAATACTAGTTATCTCATGTTTTGGTATTCTAACATTCCCAAATCTGTTGTTTCTAAAGCATTAAGAGTGGGAAAATCCATAGGAGTTTCCCTGTGGGATTACTAATTTTAATACTTAAAGATTTTATTTACTATAATAAAAAGGTGGCCAGCATGGTTGAAGCATTGATTTTTGTCACCTACTGGAACACTGTGACTGAACTACCCTTCATGATATTTAACTAGTGAAATCATGATTTAAGTTGCTAGGAATTCCCTGGCGGTCCAAGAGTTGGGATTCCATGCTTCCAGTGTGGGGGGCTTAGGTTCTGTCCCTGATTAGGGAACTAGGATCCCACATGCCACGTGGTGTGGCCAAAAAGAAAAAAATGCTAAAAGGATTTCAGTGTGAAAAGAAGTTAAACTCTTACTGGGTTAGTGAGTCAGGACCTGGACAAAAATGCCTCGAAGCCATTGATAAAAGTTAAGAGAAAGAGTGAGATACCAATTTTTTTCTTTAGGAAAAAAAATCAATTTTTGAAAAGTTTAATTATGAAAATATCCTCTTGGCATTGTTGTTCTTACTGTTTAGTCACTAAGTTGTGTCTGACTCTTTTGTGACCCCATGGACTGTAGCCTCTACCAGGCTCCTCTGTCCATGGGATTTTTCAGGCAAGAATACTGGAGTGGGTTGCCATTTCTTTCTCCAGGGGATCTGCCTGACCCAGGGATCAGACCTGGGTCTCCTGCATTGGCAGGCAGATGCTTTACTGCTGAACCACCTGGGAAGGTCCGTCTTGGCATAAAAAGACTTTTTAAAGGGTTAATCCTAATCTTAGGCAACCAAGAAACCACTGCAGAATTTACTTTGAGCTCCAAATACTCCCCAGCTTTCTTGAGACGGGTGAGAAGTATTGTATGCGGAGTAGGGAATTCCTTTCTTGACCACCCATGCCCTTATGCTGTGAAGCAAGAGCTGAGTTTCAACATAAATATTATTGCTGGCCAGGTCCTTTTAAAAAACCTCCCCACAGAATCTGACTGGCAGAGAATGTGTTTATTCTTAGCCTCAGCTATCAATTCTCCCTAAAATGGAGAACCTACAACAAAAGGGGCAATAAAAACTCAGCTCTCGGGGCGGGATCCTGTCAGCTCCAGAAGCCGGTCCAGGGAGATCACGTGTAGGGATCTGCCCTTGGCCCTGGTCCAGTGAGGCTGGGAAAAGGCTCCCACTTCTCCAGCCCAGCAGCCGGTGATGTAAATTAACTCTCCCAGGACCCACCTCCCCTGGTCTGGTTTCTGGGAGGGGAATGTGAGGGTGCTTGTAGAAATGATTTGCTTATCAGAGGCCCAAAGTAGTTTGCAAAAAGAAGGTGCCTGACTGCCTTAGAGAAAGAGAGTAAAAAATGTTAAGTCTCCGCTACTAGGATTGGCTTTGTGTCATTTGGGTATTTCGTTCAAATGCTAATCAGAGTTCAAAAACACTAATCAGATCCCATTCGCCAGGCCAAGCCAGGCTTCCAGCTGAAAATTGTTTTTCACTGTCTACACACAGACATTCTGCTCCCAGTTAAACAAAGGCACAGCTGAACGCTGGTGATTGCGATCCTCCCCTGGCCAGGCCAGGCTCCCAAAACACGACCCTCTTGCTGCCATCTTCCTGGTCCTTATGGCCTCCTCCTCCACGCCTGGCTTGCTAGTTGGCACTGGGCACCTACACGTGGGCCCCTCGGCCACCCAGAGAGAGAGCTTGGCGTCCTGGGAAGAGCACGCAGTTAGACGTGCGAGCCTTGTGATCCTAGCGCAGTTCCACCTCTTCTTCAGTTCAGTTCAGTTCAGTTCAGTCGCTCAGTCGTGACTGACTCTTTGTGACCCCGTGAATCGCAGCTCGCCAGGCCTCCCTGTCCATCACCAACTCCCGGAGTTCACTCAGATTCACATCCATCGAGCTAGTGATGCCATCCTGGAAAAACCATAGCCTTGACTAGACGGACCTTAGTTGGCAAAGTAATGTCTCTGCTTTTGAAAATGCTATCTAGGTTGGTCATAACTTTCCTTCCAAGGAGTAAGCGTCTTTTAATTTCATGGCTGCAGTCACCATCTGCAGTGATTTTGGAGCCCCCCAAAATAAAGTCTTGCACTGTTTCCACTGTTTCCCCATCTATTTGCCATGAAGTGATGGGACCAGATGCCATGATCTTCATTTTCTGAATGTTGAGCTTTAAGCCAACTTTTTTACTCTCCTCTTTCACTTTCATCAAGAGGCTTTTTAGTTCCTCTTCACTTTATAAATTACCTCTTCGGTAAAATAGAGGTAGCAGTACTCCTTGGGAGGATGGAAGATAACGTTTATCAGGTTCCTGGCTCACAGGAGAGCTCAGCCGCCCCTGTCTGCAGCCTCTGCCCACCAGGATGGCATGCCCAGAAGGAGGAGAATCAGCTTTCTCCACGTGTTGCAGAGCATCCTTCCCAGCTGTGCTGGACCCTAAACACGGAGGATGCTGGGCTTCCTCTGAGCTGTGGGGCTCCTTTAGCCCCTGACCTGTTGACATATGAGGTCCTGACTCCTCTAGGGCAGGATCTGTCCCCCGCCAGCCTCAGGTGGAACAATGTAGAAGCAGGAAGGGTATAAGAGTTCATGTGGCTTCTCCTTAGGCTGCTGAGCCCGAACCAGCATTGGGGATCTCCAGACCCCAATTGCCCTTCCGTCACCCCAGCCACAGGGGCTGGCCTGCGTGAGAAGCAGCAATAGATTTGAATTGGCACCAAGGCTTCTGGGCTTTACTCGGGGGTCCTGAGAAATCATTTTCCTCATATTACAGAGGAGAGGTTGCCCAACATCTGGGATCTAATGCCTGATATCTGAGGTGGAGCTGATGTAATAACAGTGGAAATAAAGTACACAGTCAATGGAATGCCCTTGAATCATCCCAAACCATCCCCAGCCCTCCCTTCTGAAACCGGTCCCTGGTGCCAGAAAGGTTGGGGACCACTGCTCTAGAGCTAATACCTAACTTGCCAGTTTGTTCTGAGGATTTGAGAAAAGGCATGGGACCTGTCACTAAGGATAGCACCTTTCCGGTGGTCAGAGCTCAGCAAATAAAATGTCTGTTTCATCAGCCTTGCATGTCCTAGTCCACAGGCTGTGCTGTGTCCCACATTTGCTGAAAGCTTGCTTCTCCCCTGGTTCATCTCCCCCCTAACTTTCACTTCCCTGCCTCTTCCACAAACACCAGCAACAAACATTCATCAACGGTTTCTTTTGAAATAATATGTTAATTTGTGATAAAGTAATTTGGGTTTATAAAATCTAAACCAAAACTATATAAAACAGTAAAAAATCTCTCTCCCTTCTTTTGAAATTCTACTCTTTGGAGGTAATCACCCTTGACAAATTGGTGAGTTTCCTTCCAAACTTACAGAAAAACATGAGCTGTGCGAATGGAGAAACCTTGAGTATGGTCATATTCTCTTGTTCTGCACTCCTCTCCACCCCCTCAACTCATTTGTGGACATTTTCATGTCAGGATATCAAGACTTCCATCCTTTTTAATACTTGACACTTTATTCTATAGCCTGTGTTTCAGACTACCTCAAAATATATTTAATTAATTTCCCAATGACAGAAATTAAGGGGGTTCCCCCCATATTTAATTTCTAACTTTTACAAACATGTCAATTGTGTCTTTGCAGAATTATGAAAATATATTTGCATGGTACATTCACCCAACAAATATTTCTCGAGTACCCTCTGTGTAACAGACCCTGTTTTAGCAAACTCCCTAACTTCAAGAAGCTTAGGTTCTGGCTGGGGCGGGGGTAGGGGAATACATAAAATAAAATGCCATGTCACTTGGCTGTGATACATACCTGAAGAAAGGAAGGAAGCTGGGGCAGGGTAGAGCTGGGATGCTATTTCAGACAGGGAGGACACGGGAGACTCTAGAAGTTGGCATCACTTGGAAGATGAGCAAGCCATTCTATGATGTGAGATGAGAGCATTTAAGGTAGAAGGCACCGGGACCACTAAGGCTCCAGGTGGGAACAGGCTTGTGTGTGAAGAGCAATAAAAGAGGCCCATGAGGCTGGCGTGGAGTGAAGGAGGGGTGGGTGGAGAGCAACACGGTGTCCATCCTCAAAGTCCACTGTTAGGACTTTGGTTTCTTCCCAAAGGAAGGGAGAGCAGAGGAGGTATGGAACACAATGTGCATTGTGAAAGGACCAATCTTCCCTAACTTCAAGAAGCTTAGGTTCTGGCTGGGGCGGGGGTAGGGGAATACATAAAATAAAATGCCATGTCACTTGGCTGTGATACATACCTGAAGAAAGGAAGGAAGCTGGGGCAGGGTAGAGCTGGGATGCTATTTCAGACAGGGAGGACACGGGAGACTCTAGAAGTTGGCATCACTTGGAAGATGAGCAAGCCATTCTATGATGTGAGATGAGAGCATTTAAGGTAGAAGGCACCGGGACCACTAAGGCTCCAGGTGGGAACAGGCTTGTGTGTGAAGAGCAACAAAGGAGGCCCATGAGGCTGGCGTGGAGCGAAGGAGGGGTGGGTGGAGAGCAACACGGTGTCCATCCTCAAAGTCCACTGTTAGGACTTTGGTTTATTCCCAAAGGAAGGGAGAGCAGAGGAGGTATGGAACACAATGTGCATTGTGAAAGGACCAATGAGCACTGGGCAGAGCAGAGACCGGGAACAAAAGCCAGAGAAGATCAGTGAGATACACTTTAGGCAACTGAGGATGGTGCTTTATCTTGGGTGGTGAAAAGTAGTTAATGAAAATCCTGCTTTGGGAGGTCTGGTGAGCATAGAAGCCGGATTGGGGTGGTGGTTGGTGGATTTAGTCAGTTGTATCCAACGTTTTGCAACCCTGTGGACTGTAGCCCATGAAGCTCCTCTGTCCATGGGTTTCTCTAGGTAAGAATACTGGAGTGGGTTGCTATTTCCTTCTCCAGGGGATCTTCCCTCAGTCAGTCAGTTCACTCACTCAGTTGTGTGCAACTCCTTGTGACCCCATGGACTGCAGCACCCCAGGCCTCCCTGTCCATCTTCAGTTCCTGGAGCTTACTCAAACTCATGTCCATCACATCAGCGATGCCATCCAACCATCTCATCCTCTGTGGTCCCCTTCTCCTCCCACCTTCAATCTTTCCCAGCATCAGGGTCTTTACCAATGAGTCGGTTCTTTGTATCAGGAGGCCAAAGTATTGCAGTTTCAGCTTCAGCATTAGTTTTTCCAATGAATATTCAGGACTGATTTCCTTTAGGATGTACTGGTTGGATCTCCTTGCTGTCTAAGGGACTCTCAAGAGTCTTCTCCAGCACCACAGTTCAAAAGCATCAATTCAAGGATTTGAAAGATGGCAGATGACGTGGACCAGCAACAAACTACCAACACTGTGGAAGAGCCCCTGGATCTCATCAGGCTCAGCCTGGATGAGCGAGTCTACGTGAAGATGAGAAATGACAGCTTCGAGGCAGGTTACATGCTTATGATCAGCATTTAAATATGATATTGAGAGATGTGGAAGAAACTGTGACAACTATAGAAATTGATGAAGAAACATATGAAGAGATATATAAGTCAACAAAATGGAATATTCTGATGCTGTTTGTTTGGGGAGACAGTGTTGTGCTAGTTGCCCCACCGTTGAGAGTTGACTGATAAAAGAATTTATCACATGTGGAAAATGAGCGATACTGTGTGATTGCCTCTTTGAATGTGAAAGATACTCAAAAGAGAGATTGACTCACATCTTGATACTAAGAAATAACTAAGAATTCTTCCACTCCTGAAATAAGTTGATTTGTAGATAACTTACAGATTCTTCAGCTAGACAGCATTTTTATTTTTCTCCAAACCTTCCGATAAATGAGCTTTTTCAGGAGTTGATTTGCTCCACTGTTTTTTGGACAATTTCTGGGTTTCTTCCTTTAAATTAAATTTGTCATCCCACCCCCCAAACAGGAGAAATTTTTGCATGACCATATGCTGATAGAAATGATCCTATAAAGGATGAAAGATTTATACTGAAAAGAAATGAAGGGTAGTTGTAGAGCAAATGTTCTGGAGTGGCCAGAGGGCGGTTCAGCTTGAGAGCAGTGCAGCCAGTGGTGGGTGATAGAGGGGAGGCTGCCCTCTGCGCTCTGGTGCAGGAGTGATTACAGATGTGATGGTGGGAGTCATGGAAGGTTGAGAGGAGAGGAGGGAGTTTGAAATGATTTTCCAGGAGAGCAGGAGAGGGAATAAACCCTGCAGGGTGGGGTTGCTGTGCACACAAGGGTTCACTTGGGGAACACAGTCATGAATCTAAAGTAAAACCAGTCAGCATGTGTTTGTGTGGTGTTCTCCAAGTGGATCCAGCTACCTGGTGGCCATTTGAGTTGGCAGAGATATAACTGGAGAGTTGCACTGAGCAACAGAGAAGGTGGGGGCTGCGGAGTGGAGGGAACATGCCTGAATCACTCAGGCAAAGAACCAGAGAATTTTGGCCAGGAAAGAGGACAGGAAGTATACCTTAACGGGACCCATGGATCGAGGTCTTGGTCCTGTCTGGTTAAAAAATCACTGGAACCGGGCACCAGATAGAGCAGCAAGACTAAGGGTAAGGTGGGAGTGAGAGCAGGTGTAGAGGTGAGAGAGGGGTTACTCAGGGTCCTGGGTGGGGAAAGGGTGCTGTTACTGGTGAAATGACAAGAGTGCTTTCTCGTTTGTGGGAAAGTCAGGTGTGATTATGAAAGGTTATTGAGAGAACACACACACCAATAACTGCAAGACCTCAGTTCTCCAGCCTTGGGAGCAATTGAGAATCCCATTCATATGAACCTTCCAGAAAGCAAATACATAAAACATGTTTTATTTTAATAATTCTGATAGAATTCTTTCTAATGGCCAGTTAACTGAGTAGCTTCAGTCATATTGCTGAGGGATATTGTATTCAGTACTTGAATAGAATATGGGCAGGGAGCGAGAGACAGAGAGGGTGAGATAGAGAATGTGTGAGCACATAAAGGAATAATTTACCATCAGCCAATATTCTCAAAAACCAGCCATTTCCAGGAAGTTAATAAAGTTTTCACAAGGTAAAAAATGTTATTTTAATAAATGTAGGAAGAGGACTCAATTATTCGCTGATCTTGTTTGCTTCCACTCAATAGCAATAAGCAGAAACTAATGTCTGAAAGACCCTGAAACACAGTAAGAGACTCAGATTAATGTAACCCCAGTTTTAGAGCTCAGAGCTGAGGAGTCAATGCCAGGTCGTGTATGCGCCAAGGAGGAGGGAGGGAAGTCCTTAGGCTGATAGCCTGTGACTGGATCCAGATGAGCCTCCTCTAGAACTGAGTGGTGAGGGCTCTCAAAATCAGGGAGGATAAAGTTGGCATTTCAAGGATGTTATGGGAAGGCAGATTATCCCAGAAGCAATGATGAGACCACTGCTAGCTCTCTGGGAGGAAATAAACAGCACTAAAGCTTTACTCCTAATTCGCTCAGCAAAAGTAATTCCTAATAAAGATTTAGGAATTTAAAAACTCAACCCAAAAGTCATTAAAGAAAACAGATGAATGTTTTTTTAAACTTGAAGTGATGACTTCTTTGTTTTTTTACTTATTTTTAATTGGATGATAATTGTTTACAATGTTGTATTGGTTTCTGCTGTAGTGATGACTTATTTTGAAGAATGGCAATGAGGTCCAGACCCATGTGATTAAACACACACACATACACTGTGTAATTTTTCATGTTTCTTGAACACTGTAAATTTTCAATTATTATGACTGACAAGTGGCAGGTTTCCCTAAAATACAAAAAAAAAAAAAAAAAAACCTCTTTAAATCAATAAGGAAAATACAAGTAGAGAAAAATGGGCAAAAGTCATGTACAGCATTTCATAAAGATGAAACATAAAGGAGGTGAATATATGAACAGATGTTTTCACTAGTCATTGATAACAGTGAGCTATTTCTCACCTACAACATTTAGCAAAGATTATAAACGTTAACACAGTGTTGTCAAGAGGGTGGGAGAAAACTGTCCTAGGTGTGGAAAGGTGCTTGAATTTGCATCACTTCTTTGGTAATGTCCATCAAAATTTCAAATGTACATACTTTTAATCCCACAGTTCTATATCTAGGAATGCATTGTAAGTTCAAGACTTTCTTCTCCTCCAGAGGGGCCATACAGGACATGAGAAGGGCACAAAAATACAATTTTCTTCCTCCTATTACAACACAGAATTGCCCCTTCTCTATAAATTGAAAGCAACTCCTAAAGACAGGTAATAATCTCTCCCACTTTTCCATGTCATTTAATACAGTCACCACCAGCAGTCTAAGCTTCCCATGTTCCTTTCCCACCGTTTTGACATCCCCCATGGGGACCCTGGCACTCCCGTACCCTGAACCCAGGCTCTTCCTAATAGAATTCAGTCATCGTCTGATCCTTTGTACTCTACTGTGCTACTTTCTAGACTCACCTTCTACTCCAGTCCTGGGTCTCATCCCCTCTCGATGAGGATGAGATGCTAAGTCCCTTTAGCAAATATCCGTCTCCGTCTTGAACACTGGGTAGTCCTTCAGACAGGGTAGATCCCATAGCACAATGAACATATCTCTCATTTTAACAAATGAACTCAAAAAATCTTTTGACTTGACCTCACATTCTTTCAGTTAGTGCTCCATTTCTCTATCTCTGTTAGAGTAAAGCTTCTTGAAAGAACTGTTTCATGCTTTCCATCTTCACTTCCTCACCTCCTATTCTCTCTCTGGCAAGTGTCTTTTTTTTTCTTTTTGGCCACGCCATACAGCATGTGGTGTCTTAGTTCCCAGACCAGGGATCAAACCTTCGCCCTCTGCAGTAGAAGTGCAGAGTCTTACTGGACCACCAGAAAAGTCCCTCTCTGGCATGTATTTTTACTGAAGTATAGTTAACCTACTGGGAGGTGCACACATAGGAAGTATACAACTCAATGAATTATCATAAAGTGAACACACTACTAACCGACCCCCTGAGCAAGAAATAGAACAATGTGCACATGTCAGAAATCTTGTTCCTTTTTCTTCTCACTACCATTCCCTCCTCCTCCAAAATAACTACTATTATTATTTTTAACACATGGTTTTGCCTGTTTTTGAGAAAGTGCTTTGCAGTAATGCCATGCATATTTCTTTGCCATGTTTTCTTTTGCCCAACATTGTATATGTGAGATTCACTCAAGCCGTGGAGTGGAGGTTAGTTAGATCACATAGGGTCTAAGAAATCCAGGTAAGAGTTAAAAAAAAAAAAAAAAAAAATTTTTTTTTTCAAAGGGAAATGAAGTCCTTGGAAGGTTTTAATAGAGGAGTGACATGATATGATGTTTGCACTAGAAAGTTCACTTGACTGCTACCCTAAGAACAGACTGTGGGCTGGAGGGTGAACGTGAAACCAGAGACACTGGTTAGGAAGCTGTTGCAACAACCCAGTCACACTATTAAATTCTTCAGCTTTAAAAATAAAAGGCATTTTAGGTCAGTCCCTCAGAGGAGCTAAATCAAAGCAGTAATAAACGGAGCTCAGTGTTGGACCTGCAATAATGAGGCCAGCTATCACAATTTAGGCCCAGAAAATAATTAACACCTTCACAACAAAAATAGCCACTGGAAGCAACTGTAATTTTCAAAATTAAAATAGGATAATTTATGGCTGAGAATAAATAGAAGCATTGATATTTTGAAACTGTGGGTCTTAAAAATAAATACTTCATCAAACATAGAAATCAAACTCAGGGCTAGAAAAATCAATCTAATTTCAACTCCAAGGGGGAAGGATGGTATAGTAATGACTCATCAAAAGCTAATTGATAGGCAGTATTAAAGCTATGGATTGCTTAATCATACATAATTGGAGATATAGTAACACCCTGTCCAGCTGTAAGGTTTTGCATGTGATTTACATTTATTCTTGCTATTCTCAGCACTTATGGTATCACAAAGATTTGTCTTCTAGCTACATGTTTTCAAATGACTCAGTCTTGAAATCAGGGATTACCTGCGGCTGGATTCTCAGCTATAACTGCACATTTTTTTCTTGGTCCTGATAATCCTCATCTTTTGAAATGGAAGCTTTAACATTTTTACTTAGATTGAAATATTTGGTTCTGTGTTGGTTTTCACAGCACTCTGGGCAGAAAATGGGACTGGTCTTTGTCAGTTTCCAATCTAGGAACATGACAGACCCCTATCTTAAACTGTATACAAAAATGTACTCAAGTTGCATTAAAGACTTGAACATAAGACCTGACACTGTAACACCCTGGAAGATACATACAGATGAGCAACTCAGTATTGGTTTTTGCTCTGAGCTTTTGGATTTGACAACAAAAGCTACAATAAACAAATGGGATTACATCAAATTAAAAAGCTTCTGCACAGCAGACAGAACCATCAATTAACTGAAAAGGCAACCTATAGAATGGGAGAAAATATTCACAAACCATGTCTGATAATGGGTAATGTCCAAAATATACAAGGAATTCAAAGCTTAATAGCAAATAAACAAATAGCCCAATTAAAAGATGGTCACAGTATCCCAAGGAAGATATACATAAATGGTCAGCTACATGAAAAAATGTTCCAGATCACCAATCATCAGGGAAATGCAGGTCAAAACCACAGTGAGATATATACTTACACCGATGAGGATACCCATTATCAAAAAGACAAGAGATAACAAATGCTGGCAAAGATGTGGAGAAAAGGGAATCCATGTACACTTGGAAAACCACATGTGGTTCCGCAGAAACTTAACACTTGGACCACCATGTGATCCAGCAACCCCGCTTCTAGGTGTACATCCAAAGGAAATTGATTCATTGTCTGAAGGAGATATCTGTATTCCTATATTCCTTTCAGAATCATTTACAATAGCCAAGGTGTAGAAACAGCCTAAGTGTCTAAGTGTCAACAGTGAACAGATAAAGAAAATATGAAATATTTTATTGTTGTTCAGTCACTAAGTCGTGTCCAACTCTGTAACCCCATGGGCTGTAGCCCCCCAGGCTCCTCTCTCCATAGGGTTTTCCAGGCAAGAATACTGGAGTGGATTGCCACTTCCTTCTCCAGGGGATCTTCCCAGGGGAAGATCATCCCAGGGATCAAACTGGCATCTGCTGCATTGGCAGGTGAATTCTTTATCACGGAGCCATCAGGGAAGCCCTATGTATATCACCATATTGTATAACTGAAATTTGCTAAGAGAGAACTTAAAGTGAAAGTAAAGTTGCTCAGTCGTGTCTGACTCTTTGCGACCCCATGGACTGTAGCCCACCAAGCTCCTCCATCCATGGGATTCTACAGGCAAGAATACTGGAGTGAGTTGCCATTTCCTTCTCCAGGGGATCTTCCTGGCATAGAACTTCAGATCCAAGTTCAGTTCAGTTCAGTTCAGTCGCTCAGTCGTGTCCGACTCTTTGCGACCCTGTGGACTGTAACCCGTCCGTGGGATTCTCCAGGCAAGAATACTGGAGTGGATTGCCATTTCCTTCTCCAGGGAATCTTCCCGACCCAGGGATCGAACCAGGGTCTCCCGCATTAGAGGCAGACGCTTTAACCTCTGAGCCACCAGGGAAGCCCAAGTACTAACATCAAAAATTTCAAGGGAGGAAAGGAAGCCAGGTTGAAAGAAGCGGGAGGAGGCCGGAGAGAGGGGCAAAAGGAGTGGGCTTACAGATGTCTCCTGCCACCTACAGATACCCAGGCATTATGGGACTTTTCCCTGGGCCTCCAGAGAAGGGAGGACTGGAACTCGGCCCTACCAGAAATCAGACCAGACCAGAACCAGAATTCGAGTTCTCTGCCAAGAGGTGGTGATCAGTCTCCAATCCTCAGCTCAGGCTGAGGGCCCTTCGACCAGATTTCTGCATCCAGGACCAGGGGACTAGAAAAATGGGGAAGGATAGGAAGGGTTAAGGAGAGGAAAGAGAGAGGGATGGGGAGAGAGAGAACTTAAAACTTCTCTCTAAAACAAAGGTAAATATGTTAAAATCCTGGAACATGGCAGATAATACCAGACCATTTCTCTGTCCACTACAGATAATCTGTCTGGAGTAGTAGCACCAAGATTTATTTTTGTGGGGTAGCCTGGGTGCCTGCCTCATATATCAACATTAAAGATTAGAATTGTACCAAATGTAGTTTTCTTGCTCATCTACCTATTAAAGACTTATTTCTAATGCATATATCTGGGCATTTTACTTTCAGCTTCTACCACCTGTGAGGAAATGCTCCCCTTAGAGGCAAAACTCTTTAAAGAAGTTTTACTTTTAGTCCCAAATTTCTCTCTTGAATTCTCTCTTAAAGCTGCTTCTGCCCACTGCCCCCCCAGAATGGTCTTGTCAAGGTAACCAAGAGCCTCAGTGTTGCTGTCTCTATACCAACTGCTCAGAATATTTATTTTTTCTGCCCACCACCTACCGAAGGCAATTCCTTTGCCTGTATCTTCTTATAAGAAGAGTGATTCAGACAGGAGTCTGAAGCCAGGCTGCACGTGAAATCCAGCCTCCATTATTTCCTGGTGGGGGACTATGAACAGGTTACACTTCCCTGTCTGCCTTGGTTTCCTCATCTGTGAAACCGAGGAGTTCGGAGAACCAGTCTCTCAAGGTTGTGGTGAAGTTAAATGAGAAGACAGGCCTGGCATACATGAGCTGTGCATTATGTGTTCAGTTCAGTTCAGTTCAGTCGCTCAGTCGTGTCCGACTCTTTGCAACCCCATGAATCGCAGCACGCCAGGCCTCCCTGTTCATCACCATCTCTCGGAGTTCACTCAGACTCACGTCCATCGAGTCCGTGATGCCATCCAGCCATCTCATCCTCGGTCGTCCCCTTCTCCTCCTGCCCCCAATCCCTCCCAGCATCAGAGTCTTTTCCAATGAGTCAACTCTTCGCATGAGGTGGCCAAAGTACTGG